>JAAAKL020013861.1:0-12239 GCA_010016065.2 Carybdea cf. marsupialis auct. non (Linnaeus, 1758) | reverse complement strand
TTTACGTTAAAAATTAGCACAATTTAGCACTTATGATCAAATCTTTATTTACACTTATTTATTTGTTATCAACACTGTGCATTCCCCTTTACTATGGTTACCATGGTGCCCATGTACATCAGACTAGAGCACTTTAAGACTGGATGTCGTTCCTGATGTCACCAATGACCCTTCCAGGATTTGAAATCTTACCCTTTTGACCCTATTGATCCAAGGCAATAAAAGTATCCACTAGATAATAAGAACTTTACTGAGTTTCACTCTAAGCCATGACTACATAACCAAAATCCCAACCAAAACGTTAAAATATCAAGCCTAAATTTTACTTGTTCAGAGCATAATGAGAGTTAGTGGATAGAGTTGGAGTTAGAGTTCTTAATTGAAAGAACAGCCATTGTTAGAAAAGGAGATAAAAGTACTAAAGGCAAGGAAAAGGCAACATCTGCACAGGTTATCAATTTATACCAAGGGAAATTAATAAAAACACAAGTTGAGTAGCCAAATCAAATAGGCAAATGTACTGTTTTCAAGAATTCATTTATGAAAAGCAAGTTGAACATTAAAAATATAATAATACTGTTTGTCTTGTGAAGATATTGCTTTGCATGAGAGTGGTGGGAATGTTGAATATTTTGCAATATTGGATATGTACCATAAAATAAATACAAATATGTCATAAAAATGTCATATAAATATATCACACAAGTTTAAAAAGATATAATAAAGTTTAATAAGAGAGTTTAATAAGAAATAATAAAGTATCTCACTAACAGGGTCTGACTCACACATTTGCGGCATGTAGGCCTACTCTACGTACTGACCTAGGTGAGCCACATTGGTAACATGCCCTAATTCTCTACTCTCACATTACCCCTAAATACTAGAGGACATGAAAATCCAGCTCCCCACAACCATGGAGATCAGTTTCTCTGCAGTACGTGATTTGACCATGGAAGCAATGTCATCCCACCAATCATGCTGTCCATAACTCATTTAAAGATGCAAAGAGTTTTTTAGAAGAGGGGGACTTGTAATGATGGGTTTACAAGTACCCTCAGGGGCATAACAGTTTCAAGTGTGCACACAAAGGGTACTGGTCTTCAGGGAGGAATGGCATGTTCTGTTCTTGTACATAAGGCTGAATACACCGCTATCAATATCAGTGAGAGAGACATAAATACTTTCTGATAAATTGGGCCATTCTGGAAGCTTCCTGAAGCCCTTGTAGCATGACTCCTATACATCAAGCACTGTTTGGGGAAGAATGCCTTATCTTAGGCAATGAAATGACTAGCTAATCATTCTGAGGATATGTGATTTGAAAGAGGTTAAGAGCCTCTGAACTCAAAGTGGTAAAACAATTTAAGAGGATCGGCTATGGTTATGGTGAATCTGAAGTTCTGGTAACAAAACATTAAACAACTATTTGGTACATCCAAGTACATATTATAAGGAAGAACAGTTTGGACAGTAAAAGCATCTTGGTTTGAGAAAATCACAGTGACAATGGTTACAAGGAGGTGCAATGTGCCTCTTAGGGATAGCTAGTGGAATCAAGAGACTACAAGGGCAAGCACAGCACAAGTGAGTGTATTTGTCATGGCAAATTGAAACAGTTTGGACACATGGAGTTCTTAAAAGTTAAAAAAATTTCTGTGACTATTGCATTTGTAAATCCTGTGCACTGTTAAGCTTACCAAGCTTTAGCAAAGCACTGCTCAGCTTGTTAATGTTTTGTAGGCTAGCTTAAATAACCTACTATCATAAACGAGGAAAACATTACACTGGTGAATAATGCAACGGACAAAATTAGCATAACTGACATATATGTTAATGTTATCGTTTATGCCTACATTAGATTCTGGCACATTGCTGCATATGTTGAGTAGGCTTACATAAATGATAACTATATTGCACTGATGATGTTTCAAGATCATGTTCTTAATAAAATAGAACATCCACATACCTGCTAGTTCTCCTCTATAAATATTCCCAGGTTCAAAATCTTTATGTTCAGGAACAAAATTGTCTGAAAAACTTTCAGTATCTCTTCTTAACCTTAATTGGAAATGTCTATAGGAGAGACAAGAATAAAACAAAGACATTATCAGTGTTATCATTATTGCCATAACTGTCAACATCACCAACACCACCATTAACATCACCATCCTTAACACTGTCATCAATGCCATCTTCATTTTAATCAGCAGCAGCACAATGCAGAGCCCCCTAGAAGTACGGAGGTAACATATTTTTCAGAATTTTCATGTACTGGGGAAAACCATTTCTTGTATTGTCAGATTCGGGGGCATTTGTCACATTGGGGTCATGTGGGGCGATGGATAATAGATAACAGAAAGAATAACTTTCCAGATAGCCTAATCAAATTGAACACTTTCAAGTTAATCATACTGTTGGAAGGATACATTTAAATTGATCATTGTCATCAAAACAGTTTTGATGAGGACTGGATTGTTTCCATTTTTGTGTAGTGATGGATTTTTTCATGGATTAACCATCAGTGCCAATAATTTCAAGAAACTGTGCGAATGTATCTTATGTTTTTCTCCAACATTCTTTTGGTGTACATACCAAATTCCTTGCAGTCTTTTTTTGAATTGATAGTGACTGACCACTTAGCTTAAATTACATATACATCATTTTTCACAAACACATTAGCAGAGTTTTATCCTATGCATAACGTTTGATTGTTCATTGCCTCCCCAACAAATATCAGATCTTCTTGTGTGGGTCTAACAGTTCATCTACCAGTGATCTATATCTTTGGACAGTGAATATGATCTACTTAGTAGTCAATTTAAACATAGATAGATGCATATTTAACATAAGGACAGGTGAAATCTCACTGCTGTTGTCACTCACACAAGATAAGTTTTTTTTACTTCGTCTTCAGTACTCTTGTAAGTCTCTACTCTATGGGATCCGCTCTATAGGAGTGAGGTATCTGGGGACCAGGGGGCAGCTTTCATAACAGGGGAACAATATTTCAGGCAGGGGTACTAACCAGTCTATTAACAATACAATTACCACTGTAATCAGCATTATCATCATATGAATATATGTAACATGAGACAAATTTCCCCTAAAAATATGTACTTGAAATTTTCAACATGTGGTAAGGTTTGCCAAGTGATACCTCTAACACATGTTTTGATACTTGAGCTGCCGTGGTCTAGTGGATAAGTTCCTGGCCATCAGTTCTAGAGGTTCTAGATGGTTAGGGTTCAATTCCCCGAAGGACCATTGGTGACATCGGGAAGGGCATCTGGTCTTAAAGTGCTCTATGATCCAATAACAAGTCCCATGAATATGGGCACTGTCAAACCCCATGAATGGGAATAAAAGACACTAAACGAAGAAGGAAAAACAAACAAAATAACCAGCAACATATTTTGATACTTAATGAAGAATTTACTGGCTGATACAATTTACACACCCATGTGCATGTTAAACCAGAATTTATTAATAAAGTTACATACCTGCCATGGGCATGGAAATTCAAATTTAATGATGAGTGAGGTGATGCAGACCTCCTTATCCTATGATGCCGGGTTTCCAATTCGTCTTGATCATAAAATAATGGTTCATAATGATGTATAAAATCAGATAGCTTTCCCCCTTGAAAGAAAAGAAAGTATTATCAAATAATAATAATAACAATCATCATCATCATATTCAGTTTGATGCCCATTTTACATGCTAGCATGTGTTGGATGCTTTCTTGAAATCAACTTCCAAATTATCCTATCCTTCACCAGGTTTCTGTTGACACCTCTTTGTTTGAGATCAATCCTTATGACTTCCTCCCATGTTTTCTTTGGTCTTCAAATAATGCTTACAATAAATGTTAGTTATGAGCAATTTTCATCCTACAATTTTCCAGGCTTACTCAAGGTTGGTTTGACATAAAGTGTAGTGAATGGTAGACCCATTTCACAATCATGGATCTCAACACAAATTTGCCTGGCATCAGCTCGATTAAACCTGAACAGATTTATTCCCAGTTACAATGTTGTTACAATACCAGTCTGTACAATATGTTTGTATAACAAAAATCACAAGAACTTCTATGGTTTGAAAATGAAAGATGCAGCATGGGTACTGACAGTGTTGTCCATTTTGCACCTTCCCATAGGGAG
Organism: Carybdea cf. marsupialis auct. non (Linnaeus, 1758); assembly: GCA_010016065.2. Lineage (NCBI taxonomy): Eukaryota > Metazoa > Cnidaria > Cubozoa > Carybdeida > Carybdeidae > Carybdea > Carybdea cf. marsupialis auct. non (Linnaeus, 1758). Next base: position 8,079 of record JAAAKL020013861.1, on the reverse strand, counting down.
GACGCAGCAGGAAGAATAGCATGTTTGCATTGCCCTTTTATTAAAAGAACAACCTAAAGAAATCGATTACAACCTTTCAATGGTTTGCAAGCACGATTGACACACGATGTAACTTATCCATCTTACAGGATATTGCAATGATCTTGTTGAGTTTGGTTTTAGCCCACATTAAAGAGGGCCAACTGACCAGCTGAGTAATGACTGATGAGTTTTTCCCATGTAGAACTATAATGGCTTCAAAAAATAAAAATATGCAAACAGAAGCCACATGAAGCTGCCTATTAATAGACTGAGCCCAAGACATGTGTAGTTGATGAGCATTATGTATTTGGGGCTTGACAATATGCTAATGAAATTTTGCGAAGGAAATACAGAAATCAACCATCAGTCAATGAGACAAAACATTTTTCACTGATTAGCATAGCATGGGTTCTCCTAGCCTTACTGGCCATATCCAATGAAAGATTGCAACCTTGAACACAGGGCTTCAGTGTTAGACTATGATCATATATACAATTAACAGTATAAGTAACTGTGTACTGATCATGTCTCAATTTCTCCAACAGATTGTTGTGAATAAATATTTTTTTCCCTTCAAGTTCTCGTGTACCTCATTTTCCATGAGGTGAAATGACACAATGCAGCTAAGATGGGGGTTCACAAATGGTCAGTTAATGCACATCATCTGATTATCATGTACATTGGTTTTAATTTAAATCAAAAGCTGAATCTGAAGGCAATAGCTTTTCTTCTTTTAAAATTATTTCACCATGCTCAAGACCAAGCCACTACTAGGAAGGGGTTACTTTTCCCCCTTTAAGCACATTATTCGTGCTCTCTATGCTTGTAGTCCCCTCTTGGTCCTATCTCCCTTAACATAGTTTCTCACTTCACGAGAGTAAATGGCAGGGCACAGTACCTCCAGGATTGTGGCAGGCCAGCTCAGGGTCAGTTTGAACTCACAACCCTCTGATTGTGAGTCTGACACTCTAATGCTATGCCACTACTGTGTAACTTATGAGTACCATGCAACATGTCTAATACAAAAATGTTTAAATAACCTTTCCAGTACACTAAGCACTTGGGCTAACCAATAAATGAACACATGAAAACATGCTTGTTTTTTAACTCCTTCGCTCAATACAAGGTAGTGTTGCCACTTCAAGTTACTTTGAAAGAGGTAGAAATAAAAAGTAAACAGAAAATAGGTGCAATTACAGACAGAAAAGTTAAAGATTTCCAGGGAGACAGCGATTGACATTAGATTTAGAAGTGTCAAGATCATTATAAGAAAGAGGAAAGCAGTCTGAAGACTGTTGTGATTTGTACTACTAACCAAGATAAATCACAGACAGAGAGTTCAAGATCTTGGCAGTCCTAGGGAAGTAACTGTTAACATAGAAATTTCGGTTTGTTTCATGAATACAAACAAGAAAGTCATAGAGAGCTTCTGCATACAGAGTGGACCTTGACAAATTATTTATCTAGTCTCTCATCAAAAGCTGACAGGTTGGTGGCCACTTGACAGGGGCAGATAAAACAGTACACATATGACTATGACATGGTTTCAGCAGATGAAAAATTCTGTTCCGCACATTTACTTTTTAAACACAGCTACAAATGGATTCAATGAAGCATGCATTCATAAAAATATTGTGACTTGAATTTAATAAATTGAAACAACTGACACTGTCCACCATTCATGAGCTACATTTAGAATTTGCATTGACAAAACATATATCATAAACAGGTTTATGTCTTGACAAATGTCCGATAATCAATTGTTGGGTAAGCTATATACATAACAATGTCAGTGGTCTAGTATGGTATGTAACAATGACAATCCTTTGTGATGCCTTTTCATTTTATCTATGACTAGCATAAATAGCTTAAGAAAGAACTGTACAAATACAAGACTCTGCATTAACAAAAACATGCAAAGAAGAATATTTGCTTGTTGGGAGTATCACAGGTTTTTAAATCAACACTGTGCCAAGAGAATTGAATGTGATATGAATATTGACATATAAATATTACACCTTCCACATAATGCCTTACCAATACTACCTCATCACATCAAAAATCCCACCAGTTAGATAAACTCTGTCATGTATCGTGATGTTTTAAAAAGAGTACAGAAATTTTGTACTGTTTACATTGTAATTTTTTTAAAATCCATGTGCATGTATTCTCACTTTTAGCTCCCTCCTTCCTTCAGTATCTGAGTATTTATATATGAAAATGACACAAATAGAGCATTGAGTAAAACAACAAATATTAGGCTAGTGGTAGTGGTGGTGAGAATTTGGGATTTATCTCCCAAAATTGTCAACTGAACTATTAGCCTAGTTTAGTGGTTAAAACAGTAAGTCAGTGTCAGAGGTCCTGGGTCAATTTTCTCCAGTGCTGTAAACAGAAAAATAGAATGATGCGTATTAAAAATTAAAGAGCTTAAATTAATTTAGCTTTGGAGAGAATATTCTATAGATACCATATTCCTGTTTCATACCATGCATCACTTGAAAGCTTAACCAACAAAGGGATTTTCTTGTGGACCATGGAAAATGTTGCTACCCTTGCTAATAATCACAAAATACTATGCTGTTTCCATGGTGCTAAAGAAATCTTCTCACATCTTTCTCTTTCAGTCACAACTTCACAAGTTATTTAAGAAATTACAAGTTACAAAAGTTCACCATCATAAATTTATAAATCCTGTAGAAATAGTTGGTAGCAGCTCTGATGTAAAATATGTGAGATTGTTGAGTTACGCTAGTTGAACGGAAGTTGCCAATGTACTTGTAACATCTTGTTAAAAGAACTAGGACTGTGTCGAATCACAGTTATTTCATATAATTTCATCATCACCACAACATTATGCCCATGATTAGTCTTCAACTTTAACTCTTGCAGTGGAGGTCTGTGATGCTGCGTGCTAGCTCAACGCACCAAACTGGTGCATGAGGATTAGTAGTAACAGTAGTAGTACGAGAGAGCTCGATGCATAAATGCAGAGCAGAAAGAAATATACAAGCATAGCAAAATCTACCGGATATATTGTGAGTATGTGAAACTTGGACTAGGGACTTTCCAAATCTCACCATTTACTGCCTCTTTCTACATACATAAATACATACATATGGATATACTGTCAATCACCATCTTCATGGAAATCTTTAATTTTTTGTCTTTAACTACATTTATTTTCAGTTTACTTTTTATTTCTACTTCTTTCAAATTAACTCAACACATTGAACTAGCAGCCCTGCCATGTAGTGAGTGAAGGATTTGTACAAAAGCTCTACAGTTTATTAGTATTAAGGAAATGTAATATACTGATAACATATGATATATTTACATACAGTTATGGTTCTACAGCACATATATAGGTTGCAAATATGGTAAGAATCGTATAGGCATTCATAGGGTTGAGGAAATCCTGCACATAAAAAGTCAAGGATATGAAAACCTTCCACAATCCTTGTCTATCTATATTATCATCATGTAAAGTTCAGTGCCTACGTAACGCTAGTACATAATTGGTCAAACAACTCAGGTATCATATCATGAGCCAATTTTCCTTGATGACATTTGTAACTGTCCAGAAACAAAAACACCCCTGTAAATATTTATACACGTTGCGACGTCTTAAAGCTGACTTACTGTTATGAAAACAATAACAGTTGATTAGGGTATGGAGTTCCTGTATCCGCTATCTAATAATGACAACAGGAAACACAATTACAACCAACCCAAAGCCCTAACCTAATCAAGGGAATCAATTCCAGGTGGAATACTTTGATCTCACGCAACAAGGCTAGGTCTGTTGTTCACCGACTCGCAGGCAACAACGAGTCTTAACATGCAGCTTGTTTAGGGATTATTGCCCTAGTGATACTGGATCTGTACTCCCTCGCGCCATGGTTACCAGTTCTGGAAGTAGAATGGATGCACTAGCCTATAACAACTTTACAACAAGACAAAATGATCTCAAGTTCCACAATCAGCAAGGTGATGTGTAATTCATAGAAGTACCCTAAAATTTGAGGTGCCACGTACAATCTTGCACATGGCTATCCTAAAAGATCGTAAAAGTTGATCTACACTATTTTGTGGACTGTGTACATTTGTGATAAGTCAAGCAAAGAGCAGTCGCCATTGTGCACAACAATACTTCTATCAGCGAAGCGATGACTCATACCCTCAAATGATTTTGATTCGCGAAAAGGTTGGAAATTAAAACAGGCGATGTGAAGCTAAACACAAGAACATCGAACTTTCAGTAGTGCTTTAGAAGAAATAAACTGATACAACAGACGGAAATCTGACAGCCACTTTCCACTTGTTGACATTCTACACGCTTAACTGTCAACACTGGCTGCTCAATATTTTTCTTGGCTATATCACTGTGTTACCGATACATTACGCATAGCGATCCCCGGGAGGAAAATGATGGCATAGAAGTGAACTTGAAGCTTATTATTTGTACTGGTCATCTATTTTGTCACACATCCGGTTGAACCTGATTTACGCGTGTCATTTCATCTCAGACGAACTCATTTAATCATATCTGACACAATGCCTATCCATGAAAAACCGGCAATCTGATAAAATAGTCAATCTCCCTCGATAAATTATGAGTCACTGAGTTTTGAGGGTTTAAAGATCAGCTGCAATCTTCACAGCCAAGTTAACTTGCAACACATTGCGCTCGATTGCTCGATCAGGGGAATCCGTGAAGACATTTTTAATACAATCAATTCTCTTTACTTGTGATGTTTATTACAGAAACTGTTTTGAAAGAAAACCGGCATAACACTAGGGCGTCAGATCTCAAATCGATTCCTCCAACATCATCTGACTTGCCAGGCTTTTCGATCACACTGAAAATTTGTGCGAATGTCTTAAAGTTATATTTTTAGCAAGTAATAACTGATCAACAGTGCTTTAGTTCTGATGTAAGTCTGCCATACAGGCCTATCTAAAGTATGACACTAGGAAGGTCACATCGAAGCTGCTTCAGAATCAAACCTCATTGCAAAATATCGACGTTAAATATCACACAAACGATGAAATATCACTGTGACAAGATATTTCCGTAAAACAAACTATTTATATAACAACAAAAATCAGTCAAACAGCACCGTAAACATGATATTATTGTGCAATTTGCTTTCAAAGCAGAGTGAAATTCACTTCAACACAACAGGAAAACTTACCTCGTTGGCCCAGACCCAGCACGGATTTTTGTAAGCAGAAACCAACTATAACTACAGCTACCGCTTGCATATTTACAGAGTATCGTCTACATCAGCATGAGGATCTCAAATACTCCGATGTCCTTCACCAGCAGGCGATATTGTCGTCAGGAAAACCAAGGTTGTATCAACAACAAAGCGGATGCTGCCATGAAAAATTTATTCGTCATTTGGGAATGAAAACGGGTAATTTGAGGCATGGAGTACAGGGAGCCGATATGTGGTCGTTATGGAAATTACGTAATCCTTACAATCTAGGGGCCACTCCTAATGAACTCGTAAGTGTTCAGTGATGAAGAGGGATTGGCCTTCAATAGGAGGGAGGGGGGTCGACGACCACTTTCTTGTCTGAAAAGGCCTATCACTGTTATGATACTATCATATGTTTACTTTTTATTAGTACGCTGCAAGCATACAAATGTACGGTATCAACAGACAATTACAAGTCTTTGACGAAATTTTTTGATGAAATCCTCCTTGCTAGGAGCTCAATCGTTCGATGAAGTCAACGAGCTTTCTTCCTCGATTTTTCTTGCGACAGCTTTCTAGATATCTCCTCAGTAATGGCAATAAGTTTGATTGGGTACATTTCGGCAACCTCTAGAGGATGTCAGGTATTGATTTACGACAGAAATTATCATCTGGTAATGACGAGCAAAAGCCCAGGAAAGAATCTGCAAATGAAGCATATTTGAGCAATGTAGGAAAATAGTGCAAACTTTCGATGTTTTAGATACATCATCCTCAAGTTGTGACTAACATAAAATGAACCAACCACTGAAGGACCAAAACTAAGTATGTTCTCACAATAATATACAAGAACATTAAAGTGCTTTTGAGGATTTGAAATGAAAAATGGAATAGATACTAGAGAAATAGAAAAATATGTCACAAACAAGATTCAAACGCATGATCCTGGTATTCGCGGCGTGCACTCTACCAACTGAGGTAGGTAACCCCCGTTGATAATCTGCTCCAAATCTCTAGTAGCCACATTAGCTCTCAATACACCATCAGAGGACATCATCGACATCTAGCTCCACGCAATTTTGGAGAATAGCCTCTCTGCGTCATGCGCACCAGTAACTTAGGAAAGGTGACTGGAAGATGGGAGAAGTCATCAGCTAGCGGCTGCCTACAGGATGACACAAGTGGTATTCTGATGGACAAAACAGCCATACGTGAAAGGCGGAATGAGTGCATCGGACAACTATTCTCTGAAGCAAGAGGCCAACAACCAACCTATGAAAATTTCAGTCAATATAAGGCACGATTTGATTTCACCCTGAATGAGTTCGGAAGAAGCGCCATCCGGAAAATCGCTTCTGCGAAAGCCGCTGATCCAGATGGGATTGATCAATATCACCAGATATATTATTAAGTAACTATGGCTTTATATAGAACATGAGCACCCGCTACAATGTAGGGTAGCCTTCAGAGGACAAGACCTAAACCAAGTATCCTCTTTCAACCACCTCGTAGCGCAGTGACTTCAGACGGCCGCAAAGATGAGGAAATTTAGCGCAGGATCGGGATTGCAAACACCGCATTTTTATAATATGCGAAAAGTGTTAACCGTAAATTATAAATTGCCTCCAGGAAACAGTTACTTAAAACATATGTCTGGTCAATATCAATACATGATGCAGGAATCTTGACGATTATTAAAATTACAAAAAATGGGATAAAAAGCTTTGACAAGCAGTGATTTCGAAGGCCAATGACAATACCATGGACTAATACGGAGGGAAAGTGATGACGCCACAAATCAAAAGTTTTGGAAACAATAAGAATCGACTCCAGATATCTAAAAGCGGTAGAATAGGCTGTTTCCTAAAATACCATACCTGTAGGGTATATAGTGTTTAGACTAGAGGCGTTTGAATTTCAAAAAGCTCTGGTCAGAACTCTGGTAATATCACTTGGTTCCTTACTTGAGAAACCAGCATCAAAATGTTAGAGAGATTTTAAATTTTGAAAGCTGTTATCTCGGTGTTGGGAAAGGGCAACACTCTCAATCTTGGCCATTGAATTTCTTACTAATAGGGTAACATGTATATTGAGCATTTTTTCCATTATTCAACCATTTTCAAAATCGTGACGTCATTTTCCTTCCGCATAGAAAATCGAATGCGTACGTAATGCAGACGGTCTCTGAAGAACGCGAACTGCTTCGAACCATCAGGGAAAGACAGATGAAATTTATTGAACATATTGTTCTAAAAAAAGAGATGGAATAAATCGCCTTGCCAGTAGCTGGGAAAACATCATGAGGGAAAACGAATAATTTTCTTGACAGCAATGTCTCAAATCACCAACAGAAGAGCAAATACAGTGATTCGCAAGTGCGCTGCTAGAGAAGTTGGAAAAAGCTCCCTGTTTCATTGATCTGCGACTAGCTGTGATGCCCATGGCAGTGAAAAAGGAGAACTTTGAAGTAAGGCCAGCTATTTTGAAATGTTCGCTTGTTCTAACGCTGAAATGTTCTTTAACTACTAATTCTACTTGTCTGACACTAGTTCCGACTATTATGCAGAAAACAGAGATTGTAGAAATTAGATATAATTATATTCATTTGTATTCATATATGTATAGAACTCATTAAACATGAAGTACTTGAGGTCCGGATCGAACCCAGGATCTCCCACACCGAAAACGAAGACTTTACCATTGCGCTAAATAGTGCAATAGTAAAGTCGGCAATCCGGGTAGTCGAATCCGAATTCTCACCACAACCAGCAACCTCTTATTTCGTTTCGCTGTTGGCTTCATCTGTGCCATTTCATTGATATAAGTACTCAGGCAGACACACAAGCAGTCA
>JAAAKL020013860.1:0-12239 GCA_010016065.2 Carybdea cf. marsupialis auct. non (Linnaeus, 1758) | reverse complement strand
TAGGCCGCTATTTTGATCTAAATTCTCTCTCGCAAAAGACATATTATTTTACATAAATAAGCTGAGAATAAGCAAACTGAGTTTCAACAGCAATGAATCTCTGAGAAAGTTGCCCAAAAAGACCTTTACAATTTTCAAACGTTAAGTGAATGATACGATTTGGTTAACTTTGCGACACCCGTTAAGTACGATTTGGCGGCAGAATATTAATTGACCTACTTTCGTCGCCAGACACAACACTCGTGAATTAATTAGGGACACTTTAAGGAAATATCACAAGGAGATAACCCGACATCAATGACGACTTCGCGCAAAATAAACATCCTTCCATGCTGAATACAGTGGAAATTTCAGGAAAGATAACCTACCTCCAAAAACGCGATAACGAAGAACTTCCATTGCTTTAAGAATAATAGTCCTTGTATGTTTACGTTTTGAGCGGCACTAAATTTTTCAAAACACAGAGTTAAAATCCATGGAACATTATTTCGCTTTGGCATAACGTTTGGATGTAAGTTTGGCTTCTGGAAAATGGTACAGCTTAAAACTAAATATCGCATGTGAATCACTGATTGTTATTGGTTACTTGTTCTCTCCTTGCTAGAAGCCATGTAAAAAAATTTGCTAAAAAGTGAAATGCACCTGTCAATCTTCATAAAAATACCTATTGTGTAAAACTTTGTATTTCTTTACTTAACATAGTTCATGATCTTTGGTTCATAAGAATTGTTATTTATTAACTTAGTATCGACTTTTAGAGTTTTGTTGCTTGGGTTCGCGACTACATCGACCTCTGCAATTATGGCGTTACAACAAAGTTATACCGCACTCAAGGCATATCACCTGACAGCGATTCTTTGAAAAAATAACTTCGATTCACGAAACACATCGGCCGAGGACTTTGGCAAGTGAAAAGTTAAAAATTTTAAATTTTGCGCCCTTTTTCAATAACTCTAGATATCGGGCAACCTCTCGATCTCAGCACTCTTAAGAGCATAAGATCTCTTAAACCCTCTCCTTAGCATTAGATGTGCTATAAGGTATTATTCAAATTAGCACAGGCCATTTCAGTTAATAGATTGGCATGAAAAGAAACACTTAACATAGTAGCAGTAATTTGTCTTTTATTCCTTTTCATAGACAAAATAATCATTTACAACACTTGTTTACCTGAATTTTATATTATACATTGTATTAGAAAATCAGTCTCTTTCGCTATGTACGGGACTGCTTAAAATGTGCCTATATCGGGACATGTACAGACTCATATTCATCTAGGTCGTCCCCATCTTCAGCCTCATTATCCAAGCTCTCCAATTCCTCTTCTGTAAAAATCTTGCCCAATAAACTTCGTAATGGTATGAGACAAAGCACGAAAAGAGGAAAAGCCGGAGCAATGATGCTTGTTTTGATGAATACGAGTACACCAAGGCATATGGATTGTATGACAGTAAACAAGTTGATCCGACGTGTTGCAACACGGCGAACGTAAGAATTATCAGGGTGATGTTTAGGAGGTATGAATAACATTTGCATTCTCTTAAACAGTTGCAAGTGTGTGACCGAAATTATACCCAGATAAAGAAAGACGCCAAACAGAACTGATATTGGTATTAAACGAAGCATAGGAGCAAGAAGCACTGATACTCCTACAAGAACGTGCATGATAATATTGCTTACGCGTTGCTCGTGCACTCCAACAACCTGCTGTTGCATGCCAGGAGCGTGGGAACTACATAAAATAGACAGTGAATTCAAGTGAGACACTGAATGGACAGGACTGGCACACATGAACGGCAGACCTAGAAAGGCACACACGCAAACCATGCCACCTACGACAAGTAAGTCAAGATGATATCCACAACCCTTCACTAACTTATTTTCTTTCTTATCCATTATTAAACCCGTCAATTCGGTTTCCATAAAAACAATGAAACTGACCAGCAAAGCTGGTAGGAAAGCAAGGAAAATCATGCCCAGAGATAAATCTTCCTTTTCGCCAGTCATCTTTACAAGCCACTGGCGGTCAGACGAAGTGGTAGTAAAACCGTCAGGGATTTTCAACTTATCGGTGATTTTGTCCTTCAAAAGGATATCAATTCCTACGACAAGGATGACAGCAATGAGAATACCGAAATCGCTCAGTAAACGTCGAAGCATGAGAGGAAAATATTGGCTATGACGGAACTTTCTGAATATATACGAAAAGAAGAAAGTAAGTAACATTAATATAACCGAAAGAAGACCCTTGTTTGGATGATAAACTTCCGAATTGTTACTTAAAGATGTGGCATTCAATGCTGAGGTATTATTTGGAAGTATGGCATTCTCTTCGGCAAAAGGATAAAGCATGTACATGTGAACTCCATACCCTATGGCCTCGTAAATGAAAATGGCCGATACTAGAAAGGCAAATATTTCTTCGGTAAAGCGCGTAAAGTACCTAACCAGGAACGATAGGTCAAATGCCACAATGAAAAAACAGATAACAAATACCCATAAGCCAATCCAAGCACGCCAAGGTAGAAATTCCACGTTTAGTGACTTTGCCAGATCATACATGCTCTCTTCCATTACAAGCAACGGACCAGTTGCCCCCAATATGATGAGAGGCTGACCGGCAAACATACCGAATAATACACCGGCCAACCCCGTTGCTAAAACCATTTCTGAGACACCAAGCAAGCCATTTGTGTGTTCAGACAGCAATGCTCCAAAGGTAACTGCCGGAGCAAGTGCAGCAAAGTAAATAAACAATATGGAAACTAAGCAACGAAGACTGAAACCTTGAGTAAAGTCACTTTTGTAAAACATAGCCTTTCGTTTGATGTCTTGGATAAGTCCACCACAAAACTTTCCTGTTCTTGCAAGTGGATCTTCAGTATCGTTCAGTGGCATAGCATGTTCCACATCCGTAGCAAGATATACAGTTTCACGCCTCTGGAGAGTGCGAGCCTTTGCTTGGCTTTCAAGTTTCCTCACTGATTGCTGCAATAACTTTCTATCCCATACTCCTGGTGGTAATACTAAGCAGTCCTGAAGAAATTGATCAATTCCCGAAAGGATGTCTTCTTTCACCTGAAAAGAGAAACCGGAAGACACAGTGGATATAACTTATCTATCAGTATCTATAATATTCTTGAAATGGAAAACATGTGACTTTGTTTGACACGCAGGGACTAAATACGCATACCGAGAGTCAAGAACTTTCATTCTAATCAGAGACCTGATTACAGTACAGGCCTCCGATTTCAAAGATAAAAACTCTGATCAAAATATGATCTATGGATTATGATCTACAATAGACCTGTGCAAAGCACGGACCACGAGGTGATGTTATGTGAGAGGCTTCGTCATAGAAATGGTAAATAGAGTGCAACACGCGAGGTTATATTTTATTGGTCCGTGCTATTATCATGATAGAGTTGTACACTACACGTAATTCATTTATATGTCTGATTTCCTTCTCCTGTGATCACTAACCATGGTCTTAATACTAACTTTCAATCAAATACTAACACACGATTCTTAACCACCCCTTGATTATTCTTAGCCTATCAAATTCATTTATTGTAATTAAGCGATCAGTGATTGGTCTGCAAATTGCATAAATTATAAATCTTTTTAAGTGAGAATGGGTGACTGTGGAACTGTGAGAGAGATCACAGTTCCTCCAATAGACAAACGTGAAGAATAAACTTGTGCATGGATAAGGAGTTGTTCTACCCTGAGCTGGTTGCGACAGCGACATTACAATAGGATAAAAGCAGACAGCCAGTCGTCTATGCGCAGGAAATATCTTTTCAAAGAGGTTGTAAAATGATACTGTTACTATTTATGCTGTTAACTATTAGCTGTAACATACAATTCAACTGCACCTAGCGCAAAATTGAAACAATTTTCGTACCTCCGCCATATACACCAGATCCTTGAATACAGAATCAGACATAAGGACACCCATGCATCTCCCACTTTCGTAATAGTCCACTTGAACGTCAGCTGGTCCAGCAATAAATGCTATAAAGCGTACAGGCAGATGAATTTCCGATAATTCTCCAAGTTCAGAGCAGTTGGCGAGTCGAATGAATACTGCACATGGACCAGACAGATATGGTAAGTACGCTGTCAGTATAGTGCACACCTCTGAATTGGGAAGAATCCTTCTTTCCAGGTCGGATTTACCTCGGATGACGTCTTCAGATAATGCAGGCTCGCTATCTTCCAACCTGTGAAAGTAAAAATCATTTAGTTGTCATAGTTTAAAAATGTTTGTCAGCAAGATGGCGTCTTAAACTTAGCGTGGAGCAGAATAGTTCTGTTTTTAGAAATTTTGGGCGTAAAGATGCATCAACCAGTCGTGAACGGGTCCATGATTGCCACTTTGCAGACAGCGCTGTATGTCCCAACTGACATATTTCATATACCTATTTTTATAAACTTAGAATATCATTCTGTTGATATGATACATTGATGTGACCATCCCACGGCATGTTTTTCAGCTGTCCTTTGCCATTATCCTTATGTGGGTGGAAAGTTACACTAAGGATATCCTAGCTCTAAGAAGGAATTGGTTAAACCTCAGACGCCTTCAGTGCAGAAATAGATTTTAAACCTGAATGAGCATTTTCAGTTAATCCATAATCTCGGCACCGTGGTGTAATAATATTTAACTAATTAAAGCATTGCAAATTTATATTCATATTAAACTTGATATTGAAATCAACACGTTTATTTCAGGATGTATCACTTAAACAGTATATCACGACTTATAAATTCCATTTGCCGTTTTGTACCATTTAAGGAAAAAAGTAACACGTCTTGTCACTCTCTGTCATTGAGCAATATCTCAAGTCTATGTAAGTCGCTCCCTACAATTCTATCTATTTGGAGAAAAGTAATACAATCTTCTTAAATTGTGATATTGAATATAAACTGACCCCAAGTTAGAAAATTTCGAATGTGTAGATAACAAGATGGCCATCTGTATTTAGGTGAAACCTGAATAAACTAGACGGTCTTCCCCACGAATTAAACCAATTTAAACATTACATCTCCCTAACAATGCTCTCTTCAGTTTATCGCGTACAAGGAAATGCAGCATAGCTAAGAGGATCCAGCTACTATGACGTAGACGAGTAGCATCGGGTGTGTTGTTCTGTAGTGTAATTCTTTTACAACCCTGACACAGTTCTTTAGTAATTTATCTAATATTGGCAAAGGCTTGGTCTTGGCTCGAAATTCACTGACCGAAGTTTGATTCTACATTTATTGAGTTTTCATTAAGTTTTGACAATGTCTCTTTACCATGGTCACGGGGGTGCAGTCAGTTTATATGGGAAGAGGTTGGCGTGACAGAAGAAGTTCAAAGATTATGCAACAGTGAGCCATTGAAGGAACTTATTTGGGCGATGTCTGTGTGCAATGCATAAAGTAGGCCTGTCTTTTACGACATGCCTCTGATTTGTTTTTTGTTTTGTTTTTGCTTGCTTTTATTTGCTCGATACAAGTCAGCGTTAGCACTTCAAGGTATTGAGTTGCTTTGAAAAGACCGGGAATAAAAAGTAAACAGAATAATAGTTATAATTACAGAGAAGAAATTAAATAATTCCAAGAAGATGACAGTTGACATTAGATTTGAGTGTCAAGTTTATAAGTAAGAGGAAATAGAGGTATAAGTTTTCCGACGTGTGTTTTGAGTCTTCCTTGTCGGTGGATAAAATCCCCGTGTCTATAGAAGTGCTAATAATATGGCCTACTTTTTAAGAGGTTCTGCTACCACGTTCAAAGCGTCTTTAGTACAAACTGTGGAATATCAACGATTCAAATTCATTTGTTGATTTTGAGTTTGCGTAGCACATTGTGCACTGTTCTTACAGAGGCTTGCTTAAAAAGAACATTCTGTACGTACGTAGGGCCTAATGGTTACCAGCCATCATAAAATGAGTGATTCGAAGAGATTAAGGCCAGAAAGAGGTTGCGAAACCATTTCCTCTTTCCTCTCGCGAATTATTTCGCTGCAGCAATGAAGAAACTCCTAACTGCACATGAGTAGCCACGATCACTGCAGCGATTGTCATAAAAATCGTCTAGTGGAGATGTGGCTTACTGCTTAAAAAACTTTCTCCAAACACAGTTTGTAGTAATGCATACTTTTGCTTTTAGTTTACTTAGAATAATACTGAAAATGCATTGGTCAAGATATTTGTGTCACCAGTTCATATGGAATATGGCAAATGTTTTTGTACATTACTTCTGTTTTGTCGGGAAAAGTTTCTCGAGGACGCTTCAAAAGATGTCTTTGTCATGTGCCGAGTTCAATAACAGATTTTATATGTAGTTTGTTTGCTTTTGTCACAAGGTCGTTCACGATGCTACTTGTACGCTTGCTTTCGCTAATTTGTGCTGTTTGTTTTGATTTCTGAAATCTGTCTCATTTAGCCATTTGTTGCCTCGACTCAGCTGTCTTTCAAGAGCGTAACTTCCTACCAATCTATTTCATTACTCCAGGGCTATACTATCCAAACACGATCTAATAACATTTTTTATGCTTCATCATTCAATATTAACGTTTATTTTATTCATGATACTTTGCAAGTCTTTGTGTAATAGTTCATAACAATACCGTTCTTTGCTATATTTTCTGTGCTTTCGGCAATTCATGTCTTCTGGTGTTTGCTTTTATTAGTTTATTTTTTGAACATAGCATATTCAGTCCTGATCTCTAAACGTGATTGGAAGGATGCAGTTCTTCCATGTATTGTTTGGTCTATTTTAACAATAAGTCGATTCATAGTGAGCGTCGAGGATGTATCAGTTGTGCGAGTAGATTACCTAATTGTTTGCGGAAATCCTCACTGAGATAGCAGTGATTTTAAGATTGCAATGTTTATTTGGTTCGAGTAATTTAAATCTTCCTTGAAGATTACCACGCTGTTTAACTTTGTAAATAATGATAGTTATTGAAGCAATGAGTTTTTGAAAGTTTGTGGTAAACACAACGAAATTTAACTGTTTAACTTTGCATATTATGATAGTTGTTGAAGCAGCGAGTCTTAAAAGTTTTGTGGTAAACACAACAAACTTTCAGGGGGACAATACATCACATGTAACAGTATGTTTTAAAGCCACTTTAAGAATACTTCGATCCATATACTCTTCAAACCTTTAGATTTAAGGTCTTCCCTCTTACATTGGTATAGTTCCTTATAAATGTAGAACACCACGCCGCCACCTTTATCCTATTTTCGAGCTTTTGAACATAGCAATAGCCTTTGACATTGTAAAACTCCCCCCAGCTCGTCTATTATGTGTGTTCTATTTTAGAATCGACGCTCCTGCGCAAGAAAGATATGTTATGTTATTAAAAATATGTCCATAAGCCAAGTACATTAAAGCTGAAAATTTTTATTCCTATACATGTTACAGACTACCATGGATCAGCGTTGAAGTTTTGCTCTTGAACCATAGACCAGAGATTAGGTCCAACGTCCAAACAAACTAAAAGCAGAAATAAATAAATACTTCTTTGGGCAGGTTTCATGACTGCGTATTTGTTTCGGCCTTTCTGCCCGACAAGTAGAGAATTTGCCAACCCCAAGTCCCTTCTGCTCGTAAGCGTTAACACTAAATCAATGATACTTGATTAAACTAGTAAGATATGTTTACAAACGGTCAAGTAATTGACGGTTCATGACACAACTTATCTTGCATCCTAAACCTAATCGATAATTCGACTCATGGATAGAAAGCAAACGTTTTTATACGTTAGATAATTTTTACCGCGCAAGGTTTGATAGACAGATTCTAGTAAGGATCGGAAAAGTATGCTTGTCATTTTTCAACGTCTGCTTATTCCTTCAACCTGCATACTAAATTTAGCTTTATTCCCAATTTCCTCCATTTATAATTCTCTATGATACCATGCAATTAAGAATTTAAAATTAAAGCCTGCACAGAAAACTTTTTTGGGATACCTTTGCACGTTGCAGTTTCCTTCCGCACTATCCACTTGTACGCTAACTTTGGTTGTATTTTTCTTGAGTGTATAGCTTTTCTTAACTGTTTGGTGCTGATGCAAATGCCTGCTAAGCAACGCAGAGAAGAGCAACTCGGCGTCTTCTGTGGAGAGCAGTGATAGGCCTATGAAAATGAAATAAATACTCGTATATATATTTAATTAAAGGCAACAGAACTACTTATAAAACGAAAATAATTCGTTCGTAAAAATTGTGTCATATGAAATTTGACAAGTCTAGGTTTATCTACCTCGTATTGTTCTAGAGGTACAAACTTAGTCGTTAATAACTTTGGTCGGTAAAAATTTTGGTCACTAAGCCATAACTTGAGTCACTTTTTACCGAATCAAATTTTAAATTTTGAGTTATTTTTTGCCAATAAAAATTTAAATCTGCATACATTGATGAAGAAACGTAGCTTTTATACACAATCATATATTTCTGTGCATTTCATTAATGACATTTACTCTATTACTTCCCTTTCTACAAAATAAGAAGTTTACGAAATCCTCATCATTTAGGCTATATTTTCAAAAACCAAAGGGAAAATTTAAACAATTTTAACGAATAGAAAATGATCGACTGTCTCTTCATAACGATAACTTTAATCGATACTGAAAGCATGTTCTGACTCGTATCAAGGAGTTGCACGCGAAGTGGATACACGATTTATACGATCACCTGAAGGAGGGTGAAAAATATTAGTCGCTAAAAACTTTCGGTCGGTAAAAACTTTGCTTGCAAAAAATTTAGTCCCTTATTACTACGTTTTTACCTCTAAGATGGCAAGTTATGAAATCTATAATGCATAACCAAACTTGAATACGTAAGAGGTAACCAGACGTTTCCTGAATTGCTCCAGCACTGCCTTAGTAATTTTTTTGTAAAGACTCTGGATTCCTTCTCTATTTCCACGCATCAATTACTGTCATAAAATAAACAACCTCACGTATTTTCACACTTCGGTTGACACCTATCTACTACAACACTCTCTATATATAGGTGCGAGAAACATGTTATCATATCTGCTAATGTGTTTATGTTTTAAAGAGCAAATAACTTTGTCTATGGGCATATTTACCCGCGTTTCTCTTTTAGTGAGTACCTTAAGGAGTTACAAGAATCTAAAACTTTCATTTAGCAAGATAAATTTTTTGTTGATTTGCTTTTTATATTATCTATCCTATGAGCTCACTTTCTTTCTCACTAAGGGGACTCCGCAGTCAAGATCATTTTGCTCACTACGATTATGCTCACTACTATACTACAAGATTACGCGGATTACGATTATGTTTTAACAGTTCTTATCTCTGTTCCTTGTCTTTCTCAGTCTTATCGATACATCAGCGTAAAAAGATTATCCTTGTTGTAGGGAACAAATCCTAGATGCGGCAATATCTTTTAACATGCAAAAAAGTACGGATCACCTTGCAACTCACTATATAATAGGCATCTAAGATGCACTGATGCTGTAGGTAAAATAATACAGAAACAAAGAAACTAATGAGTGAAACAGCTCAACCATAAATCAGACTAGTTATCACTCTCCTTCGTTGTAAAATTTAGATCGTTTGAAATATTATAATCAATGGCAGGCTTTCCTTTCCACGTACATGAAAATTGTTAACTCAATCGCCACTATGGGCACATGATATCCAATTCTGCAAAAACAAAGAATATCTTATTCCATCGCAAAGTAACATGTAGTTTCCAAGCAACCCTTTTATCTTGGTATGTACTATTCTATAAAAATCATTCACCAATAATAGCATACATTTTATTACTTACTCAGAAGTGCGTCGACTATTGCTGTCGCTATATCCTTTATATGAGTGTACTGAACGTGAAGAAGGGCAGCACCTTGATCAAGGCAATACTTTAAATCTGACATTGCTTCATAGGAAAGTGACGGAACAAACGGCGGAGTCCATCTCTTGGATCCTTCCTCTACATCTTCTTCGAGTTTGATCCATCGTGCTTTTTCAACCCAGGAAACTTCTTCGACTGTTTCCAAGTGTTCAAGTTCAACAAACATGGGGCGTCCTCTTCTCTTAGTCTTTACCTCGCTATTTTTCCCCTCATCGTGGTCACTGTCTTCGTCAGAATCATCAATAGTAACGGTGTTCGGCATTTTGATGGTCATGGTTCCGTTGTATGTTCGAGTCTCTCATAGACGCAAATTGGATTCATCTTTTAATTATCAAACTATAGTGACGTCAAATTGATTTCCCAAGTGTGACGTCATGAAAGTTATCAAAGGAACAATGGATGGTGACAAGTCCTGCTGCAGTGCCCTGCAGCGAGTGGCCAGCGGATTTATGAATTAGTTATAAAGGTTGAGAAGTTAGTATTGTGAAGGCTCTTTCGAGTGGCTTGATGTCGAAGTATCCAACCGGTGAGCGCCTTCCCATTGTTTTTGTCAATCATCTCGGTCTCTTGCTACCTGAGACAGATGTCGACATATTTGTTAGGGTTTTTTATCGTATGCTGATTACAATAGTATGTAAGCGGTCACAAGTGAACACTAGCAAATCAAATCGAAGCGTCATCAATAGAGAAGAGTTCTCTTCTTGCGAATAATAATCAAAGGAGAGAATATGATGCTGAGAAGAACGTTCAACCTCGCAAGATGCCATTACAAGGACATCGAATGGGGAAGAATGTATTAGTAAGGTTCCATAAAACTTATGATTAAGATGGTGAAGATTTTATGATTAAAAAAATTCGAAAGTAATCAAAGAATTCAAAAGTTGGAGAACATCAGAAAGTAAAGTTGGAGAATATTAGAAAGAAAAGTGAATTGTCGATAGGGAAATTTGTCGATACGAAATACAGTAATAATATACAATATAATATATTAATATCAATGAAAAAATGTATCAGTCTAAACGGAAAAATAAACACTATAATTAATTTTGCATATAAAAATGAACAGTTATTTCCGCTAATCAAGCCAGAGTTAGTTCATACTTCACAGGTAGAGTCGTTATTAATCTTTGTTAAACCTTCACTCAAAAAAGCCAGGGTTGCTACTTCAAGGTATTGAGTTATTTGAAAGAAGTAGAAAGAAAAAGTAAACAGCAGAATAGATAGCAAAAATAGCAAAAAGTTACTAAAAATTTCCTAGAAGATGACAATTGACATTGTATATAAAAGTGTCAAGATCATAAGTAAGAGGAAAGCAGTAAAAAGACAGAGTTACAGTTGTTGGCAGTCCTTGGGAAGAAACTGTTAGCATAGAAATTTCTGTTTGTTTTCGGAATTCATGCAGAGATTCAGTATACGGCGTGGATCTTGACCTGATTAGGGGAAGAGGAACCAACTCAGCCAACTCAAAAGGACACTTACCAAAGTAGTACCTGTAGTAAAGGCTTTAAGATGCAACATCTCAACGGTGAGACAGAGATTGAAGTTTGCAGGCCAGTTCAGGGCCAACCACACGAGAAATTCGTTTTTGGAGTTGGTCAAATATGTTGAAATGGCACTTTGGTGCACCAGCTCAAAGATGACAACAACACTCCATGCAAGGCCTGATTATTACCTTATAAAGATATAACACAACGTCAGGTGACAGAAAGATCGGGAAAGAGCCCCAAACTTTCTGGAGACAGACTTAGCTAGGTTAGTCAGGTAGGGCCCCATTCTAGCCTTGAAGTAAAAGAAATGCCAAGGAGCTTCAACGATGACAGCTACTCAAGAACAAGGACATCCATGCTAAGGGAAACCTTTAAGGGGTCCTGAGATCTGTCAAAAGATGCCAGCTGAGTCTTTCTAACATTGAAAGTCACTTATCACTTTCAACCCAACTCTACAACAGTGTTTAAGTCAATTTTAAGTTCTGAGGCCATTCGTTCCTGGCAGAACACTTGTGATGCCCTACTACAACTACAATATAAAGTAGTATAATCAGCATAAATAGCAAGTTAAAACATCATAGAATCTGATAGATCTTTAATATAAATGCGAAAATGTGTGGGTTCCAAAATAGAAACTTGGGGGACACCAGCATTTACTGAAAACAACTTAGATGACATCATCTAAGACTATCTTAATATTCTGACCACTTAGAAAAGATGAAATAATCTCAAAAATGTCCCCACCAATGCCTTAAACCCTTCGTTTATGTAAAAGACCAGCATGCTAAACCTTATCAAAAGCCTTGGAAATGTCTAGAGAAACTGCCCTGGAACAACCAGATCTATCCAAACTCCTATAGAGTTGCTC
>JAAAKL020013858.1:0-12239 GCA_010016065.2 Carybdea cf. marsupialis auct. non (Linnaeus, 1758) | reverse complement strand
CATTGGCCACTAATAGGGTAAGATGAAAATTGAGTTTCTTCCCTTTAATTCAAAAATGTTCAAAATCGTGACGTCATACTTTCCCACCGCATAGGTGCTAGAAATTGTTAGGAGTAAAGTCAGTGCAAGTTCTCTATATCTTGTTTAACTCAACACAACAGAACAACGACAAGGCATAGGCAGTCATGTTTCTCTAGAGTACAGAAACCTTTGCTTGCCAGTGTTTGCATGAATACTGGTATAAACAGATAGTATTGAAATTCTACACTGTAACATAAATTTGTTGTTAGTAGTGAGATTACGGGTTGATGTCTCAAATCGTTGACTTCGTTATTTTGATAGGGCATGGTGATTTTTTAGGAAAGGCATAGTGAGTAGTGAAGGTATTTATTACAATTGCCATAAGTTGGCATTGGAGGTGCAAAAAGCATATTTTACTTATTAGAAACAAAAAGGTATCAGTTTATGATAAGATTATATGTATTCTGAGGACATCATGTATTTAGGGAATTGTATGACACCAGAGAAGGCTCTCGATTTGTTTTGCTCGAAGCAATGTAGATCTGTTGTGTTAACCTATGCGGAGGGAAAGTGATGACGTCACGATTCAAAAGTTTTAGAAATAGTGCAATCTAACTCCAGATATCAAAAGGCAAGTTTGGAATAGGCTGTTTCCCAAAGTGGCAGACCTGTAGTGTATATAATGTTTAAACTAGAGGTGTTTGAAGCCCAATATCTTTGGTCAAAGCTCTGTTGATATTCCTTGGTTCCTTAAGTTAGGAACCAGCATGAAACAATAGTGTTTTGTTAGAGAGATTTAAAACTTTGAAACCTGATACCTCGGTGTTGGGAAAAGGCATCACTCTCAATTTTGGCCATTGGCCACTAATAGGGTAAGATGAAAATTGAGTTTCTTCCCTTTAATTCAAAAATGTTCAAAATCGTGACGTCATCTAAGACATCTAAGAGAGATCGACTGCTCATAGTATTTTTAATGTTTATTGTTTTTACATTTCACTGTGTTTAATTATATAGGTGTTGATAACTTTTTGTGAAGGACTCTGTAATCTCACATTGGGACAATTAAAACAGAGGAACAATTAAGTGTTTATCTTTGTATTACCATTAATACAGTTTCCTGTGTAACTCCTGCGTAGCAGTAGAGTACATAGAATACATAGATCACAGTTCAGGTTTGAAGTTCTTAAACATTTGCACATAATATTTGGTTATCATAATTAAAAACCATCTAGTTACTATCGCAGTTTTCATAATGTTTTATAATTTATTCTTCACCTTTGGACTTTTTTGAGAGTGTAGATGAAATAGGAACATAAGCTAAATTTTTCTGTTCTTTGTCAAGGAGAGGTAGCTACATAACTTTGGAATTCTTTTAATAACCAACTCTTTTCTAGGTACCGATGTAAATTTAACGGTTTGAAATACGCAAATGTAGCAATATTTTCGAAGGCGAGGAGGTAAACATCAAGCATCTCGCTTCCTTGGCTACAGAAACCATTTTCTCTCTTTTCAAAATCGTGTAGTTTTAATTGTAAATAGAATAAATGATGTTACGTAAATATCTGTGTTGACCATTCAGAGTATATCATTTCATAAAAAAAGATGGCTACAGTGGTAGATTAACATTATAACCCGAAAAGAAGGAACACCCCCTTTCCGATTGGGGGCGGGGGGACATCGTGACTGTCACATGTTTCACATGCACATGTTATACAATGTGATATGAAGGGTAGGTAAAGTACAAAGTTACAAGTGCAAAAAATCTGGGTGACAGAATGTCCGGACATACGTTGTCCAAAACACGACAATGACCGATTCACCTTATCTCGACTAGTTATTCGTAGGTCCACCACTGTATCAAGACACCAGTAATATTACGTCATATCATTCTTTCCCTAATACATCTATTTTGATGTATGGCATACTAAACCCTTCTGAAAGGGGTCTTTTTTCTGAGGATTTATGTTTTTAAAAGTTGGTGTAAGAAGATGCTTATTTAAAGGGTGTGGAAAAAACGCGTGGTCTTACTTGTGTCCTTCCTGATCTAGATGGTCGTCTTCAACAACTGCACCATCACAGCTACCAAGCAGAATACTTGACACCTTCTCCTCGTTGTTCCATGTTTGTCACTGTTCCTATATCTTCCATTAATAGAAGTTCAATACAAATGTAGTATTAGATACATAGTAGGGTTTAAATTGTATTATTAAGTTTGTTCAAATATCATTTTAAGGGTATGTTTCAGCCATGTTTCCAATAACCTTTTCTTCCAATTTCGCAAGTACTCGAGCAATCAATATCATATCAATCCTAAAATGCCAAATGTGAGTAACTGATTGGGTTGAAAATTAGCATAGAAATATACAAGATAAACAAAGCAGCTACCAACAACAACGAAAATAAACTGTTTTGGCAAAGAGGACACTGTAGTAGATTAGATTTTCACAGATGTACGACAAGAGGAAGAACTAGAACAGAGGGGAGGACGATGATAACAAGAAAAACGGAAAACAAGAGAATAAAATCTGCACGGTTTTAGTAAATTTGCAACAAGGAACTGTGACGTAACCACTCACTAAAGTTTGCCCTTTTATGAACAACGTTTCCTGTTTTATGCCACATTCATGATTTCACTAGGAATCGCATCTCACCTCGCATATGGCTTACATTAAGCATGAAATCGACAATTAATGTTTCTGTTATGATGCTACAGTGCAATTCCTACAGTAACCACCAGGTTCTGGGCGATTTAAATTTCAGCCTCTTCTAGACAAGACAGACTTAAGTAAAAAATTCAAAATCAATGCAGGTATGACTTCCATGTTGTGGTGCAAAAATATCACCCACTGCATTTTTATACAAGAAAAAACCCCAGTCCTATTAGATTGTAATTAGTGTAAAAGAAAGTGTTAGGGCGGAATTGAAACCAACAGAAGGTAGATAAGTGAAAGGGCAAACATAGTTGATTCTCAGGTGGCAAAGCACAAATCTAGTTACATAGGTTATGTACCGCGATCGCGTAGCGTAAGCCCTTTCACTTTCAAAGTATGCTTTGATTTATCTGCTCACTGCCGCACACCACATGTTTATTCAATCTCAACCTTCTTCCCACCAGTGATTCAGTAGCAGGTAGCTTGAAACTAAGAAGCAGATCACCGGAACTCAATCAGAGGGATTACACATCCGACGTTCGTCCTCCGAATGCTGCCAATTCCCTTCTTCGTAGTCGTCCAACACTCTGCGGTATGCAAGAAAGCGCTTCGGTCACATGAGGTCACCTACGGTGCAAAGATAGCAACTTTGAAGAAAGTACCGGCAGCAACTTTCCCCAGGCGCATCTGATTCTGACTGTTATTTCTCTCTGACACATCCTAGCTGCAGAGATGGATAGCAGAAATCGGCCACCACCTCCAGCACGTCGTCTTTAAATGTAAAACTCAAGAGGTCTGGTATCAATCAACGCCTACGTTCGATTTATTGGTCCTCCACTGCCGCCCCATGATGGTGCACCAAGCAATCACAACTAGAGCCCAATATGGAGTTGTTATCGACGCGTTGTCTGCATACCACAAGGAAAGAAATTGGACTGAGAAATAACTTACATACTGAAAACAAAAGTATCATGGCCATGTAAGATACATTTATAAATGACCTGTTGTACTCCTGAATACAAATTGCAACTCCACCATTTTGATCCTTTTTCTTGATCTCGACTTTAGAAAATTCTTACTAAGAAATAGTGTTTTAGTTACTTCTTGTAAGGGGACACAGTTGGTAGCCCTTCCTCATGAATATAGTGTAAGTGTCACATTATTCAGCCTCTCTCCTATAGACTTGATTGTCACGTTCGAAAAAATACTTGAGGAAAGTGTTAATTAGAAAACCGGGATTCGATTTCTATCCAGCATCCAGCGGCGTTTTGTTTTTTCATTTTCATGGCGGCTTCCTTTTTATATCTATAAGAAAGTTCTTCGTATGCACTTCAATTGGCACGCTTCCTTTTCGCGGCTCTCGGTTTTCAGCATGGAACAATAGCATGAAACACTCCCTCGATTGTTATCGTACCTTCTCCTTCCTTCAAGTCGTTCCAACTCCTATATTTTAAGTTACAATCTCTTCAATATCTTTCCGAGTTTCTTCTCACTGCTTCGCAATTCTGAGGACATCGTGCGTCCTTCGGGTGCTGCAAGCTTATGATACCACTCCTTCAAAGCACCCCGTATCTCTGTATAACATTTGACCCTACTCTGGTCTCTACCTCACTGCATGCCTACGAGAATGTTTTCCTTTCCCTTGGGTCGGCCCTAACGTCCCTATTCCATCACATTGCCTCCTCTGCTGTTCCCGCATATCCCTGCTGTACCCTCATTGGCTGACATTCAACTCCCTCTCCCGCACATCCTGCTTGCACTCTAGTCCAGTATCATGGCTTTTGTAGCTACCAAATCTTCACAGGATGAAGGATGGTGTCCTTTTCCACTTCAATAAGCGATGTTACGCGATGACTGATTCTCCTGCTATGAGCATACAATCCATAAGTCGTCCAAATATCACAGAGTAGTAAATCTGTTTAGGGTACCTGTTAGATATCAATCTTTCTTGGTAAAGGCGAGGGTCAAGGGCTCTTGCATCACTCGAGCATCCTCTCTCCCGTTTCTCACACCACACCTCTTAACTTCTGTTAGTATCTATGGGCATATTGCCTCGTATCTCGAATCATGTGAGACATGATCCTTTGGGATTCTTTTTGTTCACATGCCAGTATTTTGATTCAAATGAAACGAAGTCCCTATCCAGTTATCAGACATCTCTTTTGGTGCATAGACGGACACTTTGATCACGTCTTTACATGAAAGAATCCACAGCCTTCTCCAAACTTCCTAGAACATTCCCCATTTCATCCCGTCTCTTATACACATGCTACCTTTCCTTCAGACCGTCCATCAAGTCTCATCAGATTTCCAGCTTAAGTACTGACGTTCCAACTGACAATCCGTGCACGTATGAATACGGCTCTTTGGCCGTTGTCGTGGCATCCACGGTATCACTTGCCCACTTGTTAGGCCAGCTCAGGGTTGCCAGTCTAAATCGTTTAAAGAGAATGCCCTAGCTGTCATTACTCTCAACGAAGAAACATTAAATTGAAGGGGATGGTTTTACGATCGGAAACTCTTCTGACACCAATCACAGTGATAAGCAGTGGTCTTCGCCTATGAGCATCTAAAACCTTCACGAAAGTGCAGCACGTGGGCCACAGAGCCCATCCTAATCTTCGATGTGTAATGCAGCTCTTCTACTTGTGTAGAGAACTTTTTGGTCACTAATCATGAAACAGACTGAAATTATATTGAAGGTAGATAAGGAAGAGATAAAATTTCAACTTTTAGTTTAAATTCTGACATCCTTCGAATGCATCTTCTTTTAGTCTCGGCACCAAATGTACATAAAATTATAAATTGTAAGATCCCGTATGACAAGAGTTCTCTACGCGTTATAAGATTCTCAAAATTCTATGGCTGCATGAACGATCCTAGGAATGACACGGACTTACTTCCTTGTTCTTAACTTGCTTTCTTACTTATACTGTTATCACGTGGTTACACACGATTTACTCCTAGTCTTCAATGTGTAATAAAGCTCTTCTTCCACTTGGTTGAATACTTGACTCACAAGAATGTAGTTAATTGTAGTAAAGTGCGGCTCGCCAGAAGACTTATCTCCTTCTACTCCTTCTCTCTCTCTCCTTCTCCTTCAATCTTGCAATTGATTAATGATCAGTAGTTGCACCCATGATCTGTTTGACATTTCTTTCCGATTCATTGATAACCAGCGCCGAGTTATTTCCTCACATCGTTTCTTCCGTCTTACAAATCACCACAAAAAACCACCGATTCCATTCAACTGTTCGCAACTTTCAATCCAAAGAGCAGTGGTACACTCTCAACCATTGAAGTATGACTGCTTTATTCCGTGAACTAATGTCGTATGACCAACATTGTCAGACTCTTGTCAGACTCTTCAACAAAAGGCAAGACTTCCCTATTATCAAGCGGTCTTAAGTCTTTAATTACCTCCAAAAAACTCGTAGCAAGCACCATTGACTAATTGTAGGAAAGAGTTGGTAATTATTGCTCGAGTGCAACATCCGATCTTTATAGTTTGCAATAATAAGGCCTGCGGATTGTTGCAACAATATCCTATATTCACCGAATGTAGGCTGCCTGTAGATATTTGCTACTTAACCAACTTGATTTTCTTGGGATGACACAAAATGCGTAAGTGTTCTGCTTGTCTTGATGGTTGTCAAACCTGTTTACATTAAACCGTGTTTCGATTGATCTACGATGGTCGGCCACAGCATTATCTTCTTGAATGGGTGGAAATCTAAAAGTCTGCTAGTTTGCGACTTTGGAGAATCGAACCAGGGGCAATGATACGTAAACGCTAAGCATCTTTCAAAATAAAAAGGCGCCAAATACGTTAACAAAATTCTAGGAAATAATGACATGGGGGTAACAAATTAACTGTCTTTTTCTTTTAACTGCGCTGATATTCATGTGGCGGCAAGATTTTGCAACGAGTAATTCTTCTTTTCGGCTCTCAGTTTTGAATCTATTGGCATCACAGTTATGAACCTTAAAAATTCAAAGTCAAAGGCTTGTTTTGCACATTTGGCTATTGAAAGCTGACCAGAAACTCATGAATAAAATTTCATGCCAGGATCGGTTGGCGCCTTTATCGAACTGTATTGCTGCTTAACTAAGAGTTGACTTCCGAGGCTCTTACGACGGGTGATCGGCGACAGACGCAGTAAAATTCATAAGAGTGCACCTACAGTCACCTGCAGACAGTCTGAATACGTCTTTCTCACGATTTAATGGGGTTAATGGCTTAACTGTCTGTAAAAATGTCCTTTGGCTACTCGAGGTTCGTACAACAAAATATCGGATGAGATACGCTTTTATAGTCGAGTTTCGGATGATCGAAGTTTTGATAGTCAACATTTGAATAACTTAGTTTCAGATAATTTAAGTCTGAATAACTAAGGTTCGGATACTCCAAGTTCGAATAATTGAGGCTCGGCTACTCCAAGTTCGAATAATCTAAGTTTGAATAACTACTCCAAGTTCGAATGATGGAGGTTCGGATACTACAAGTATGAATAATTTAGGTTCGTACACTCAAGTCTGAGTAATTGAGGCTCGGATACTCCAAGTTCGAATAACTGAGGTTCGAATAATCTAAGTTTGAAGAACTACACCAAGTTCGAATAATGGAGGTTCGGATACTGCAAGTATGAATAATTTAGGTTCGGATACTCAAGTTCGAATAATTTAGGTTCGGATACTCCTAGTTCGAATAATTAATATTCGTTTCAATGAATGAGTTTCAAATGAACAAACAATACGAGGAATCGAAATGGGAACCGGATAGAGTCGAGATATTTTTTGACCTAGAAACTCATTGTCTACGAAACTAATGACCACGGTAAATTTATAACGGCCAGAAACTCACGTTATTCTATCCTAAGGAAGGATTCACTTATGCACTGTCTAGTGAGGCACTCAAGTCACAGTATTGTCTCACTGATAAACACGCGAAAGCGACCCACCCACATCTGACAAGACGTCACGACTTTATCAATCACTAGACTCGTATAAGTCTATAACATTTACAATCAGTTACCAGGTGTCAGATTACAAAACCCAACACACTGGAGACGGAAAGCAAGGTTTCCTTTTACAAGAGAGAAAACGCAACTAGTGTCACTTGCAGAATTCAAGAAAAACAGATAGTTAAAACGATGGAATGCTAGTCCTACAGAAAATCAATTTTTAATCTAAACCCCAACGCAACTTTCTCTCAAGTGATCATAGAAGGCCCGTGTCAAAAAATCAAACTGCTCGACCGCAGTAGAGGGCGACCCGGAGGCTCCCTCTTCGTATGGCTTCTGCTCGAAGGCAGGGAGGGGCGCCACTCCTCTTCCTTGTGTTTCACAATTTAAGCCCAGTATGAACTGGTTCCCATTTGCCGACCCCGAAAGGATGACCCGCTGGGTTGGCGGCCAGCTTGATGGCTCAGTTTACAAATTGATGAAACAAGCAAAGTTTCAAATCGCCTTGAGTGGGCCTTGAACCTAGAACCCTTTGTACTCAAAGCTGCAGACGGAACCACTGAGCCATCTCGCCGATGAAGGCGTGTGTACTAAAAGGACAAAATTATCAGAAGGGGTTCTAAAGAAAAACGAATATCAGCCTTCACTTTACAAGCCAGATGATTTTGAATGTAGAATATTGTAATGTTAGCAAAATGCGTCCATTTCTACATACAAGGCAAATCTTGATGCTCAACATGCGCGTGGTGACTATTTCACTTAAAGTGTACCTCCAGTGGTCAGAAATGTCTTGGTCTTTTGTTTATTGCACTGACCTGAAAAGCCTCCATTCTTTTTGGCGTACGTCGAGTGTACTAAAAGAGCTAAAAACTGCACTGCTGGCAACCAACATGTTTGCTTCGTATTGAATTTTTTAGCATCGACAACTGAACTTCACTGTTCCGTATGACGTCAATTTTGTTCCTTATGACACCAAAAATTGCCTCGTTCTTGAAAAAGTTCCTTAAAGAATCACTTGTAACTAAGGAAATCTGTACGTAAGACCAAAACTAATGAGGAAGTTCGATTCCTTGAAACAAAATGAAGAGAATGTCAAAAAATTTCTGACCACTGGGGTACACTTGTAAAGAACATGAATTGGGAAATCGCGGCTAAACTTGAAATCACATTCGAATGCTGTCAGAAATTGGTTGGTCTTTTCTTATGACTTGTGACAAATTTGTTACGCATTTAATGATACATATTTCAAAAGAAAAATGGGTCACGCGCCGTCCCTTAGTGTGCTGGAAGTTGATCATTGTGACATTACCTTCCTGTAATGAATGTTCGCATTATGTAGGTTGACGTCACTGTGAATTCATGTTATCACGGAGTGCATTGTTTGATGAGCGCGGTATGCCTAAAGTTGTGCAAGCCTGTGTAGTGTAGTGGTTAGCACGCTGGACTGTAGCACGGAAGGCCGTGGATCGAACCCCCTGGGCATGGGCATCTGTTTTCCAACATAGTGCACACCATTGTTTCCCGTAATCGGAGAAAGGGTGAAACGAAGAAAGGAATTCCATACTTTACCGACTGGGGGCCGAATGTGGCCCAGAGTCTCCGAAAAAACCCTAAAAATAGATAAGCACCCCCGGTTTACTAGGTACTTGAGAGTCCTCATTGAAAACGGAATTCCTTTTTATTATTCCTTGGATACATCGATGTAAAATTACAGATAAACACGTTGATGGAGCCAAACGATTCTGTCTACATTACAGGCATAAATATTGTAGAATGAAACTTGAATACTATCCTAAATTACATTCCTATAGATGACATGTATTCATCAATAAACATACAACGTCAGTGACCAGTTGCCGGCACTTGTGTTGATTTGTACATTTAACGCAAACACAAATTGTCATGGACAACGCGACACATGGTCAACAAATAGCACGATCACTCATGGGTGTCTAAAATAGTAAAAGAATTTACGGTGAAATACCTGGCTTTATGCTGCCGACATGTCGTGACCCATTTCAAAATGGTACAGTTTCATGGGAGGTTAGAAGCTGCGATAACCACGATTAGTGGAACATTCGGCGTGGGAAACTTGTTAAGCGTGTTTCTCTAGCTATGTTCACCTGCAATCGTTGACTAACTGAAATTCATTCAAGTATCGGTGAAAATAGTGAAAATCACGTAAGACATTTACCACATGAAAGGGGTGTGCATTCGCAGAAATATTTGTTTTCTAAACCTCTGCAATGCACGGGGAAAGTGATGACGTCACAAATCAAAAGTTTTGGAAATATTAAGATTTGACTCCAAACATCTAAAGGTAACCATGAAATTGGCTGTTTCGCAAAATGCCAGACCTGTAGTGTATATAGTGTTTACACTAGAGGCATTTAAGTTAACAATTTCTCTGGTATAAACTCTTTTAATATACGTTGGTTCCTTACGTTACGAACCAGCATCAAATGATAAGGTTTTTTTAGAGAGATTTAAAACTTTGAAAGCAGACATCTCGGTGTTGGGAAAGGGCAACACTTTCAATCTTGGCCATTGACGTTCTTACTAATAAGGGAACATAAAAATTGAGCATTTTTTCCATAATTCGAAAATGTTCAAAATCGTGACGTCACACTTTCCCACTGCATAAGCAATAGGGAGATCTGACATGGAAGTCTCCAGAATGCTTTTCTTTAAAGTTAAAAAGGTTTTGAAAAGGGGGGTGGTGGTGGTAAGGGAACTTGCATAATGTAAGGCCTAAAACTGTGGGTCCATTTCTATTGAAGAAGAGGATTTCTTTTGAAAAGTGCCATGGTTTTCGATAAATCTTTTGAACAACACAGTGTTATATCAGATACTGACAACATTTCCGTTACATTATCATGAATTGGCAAAAGGCCAAATACGACTTACAGATGGTTATAACTTAAGTAGTAAAACATAAGGTAAATTTAACACATATTTCCGGTGTAACTTTATTTTATCTGGTTATGTGTGATAGCAATAGAAAGAAACAAAACAATATCAAAATAAACAAATCCGAAACGGGTTTTAAGGGACCATAGTAAAACAAATGATTAGATACGATATCTTTACGAGAGAAAACTAAACAATTGAAAATGGCGGCACCACAAGTGCCTATCTTGATTGTCATATATAGCTGACACAAAGATAAAAAAATTCAGGTCTTTTATTCTCGGCCAATGGCTTACCAAACAGCCTTTTCCACGAAGAACTCTGTTGCTTTTATATATATTGATACGGGCATAACAGCTGCGGTAACATAATTCTGTTCGGGTCACATGGAAATCTTTTTAGGCAAATAGGGTCACTTGCTGATTAAACAGAACTCGACATAAAAAGAGCTATGGTTGGTAGAATGCAACGTCCGTTCCAATTTTTCAACTCGGAAACTTTTGCCGAGTTTGAAATTCTTTATCTTCAGTTGACAAAACACAAACCTTTCTCTTAACATGAAATGAACTCGCTAAAAGCCCAGCTTAGCCCATGCCTATTGCGGCACACCGGTCGATCTCACGGATTTTTACATGCATAGGGCATCCCTAAGAAACAATCGAGAGTCGTTGTCCTTAAATAGAAGGATTACGTACACAAAATAGACAACATGCTGCAAGATTCTAGCAAATTAATAAAGAATTTTAAAGAAGAATTTTTCTTCTCATTGGGCCTTTTCCGTCAACCATTCAGATTCACGGACACTGATTGGTCAAAACAGCAACAATCTGGCAGTAGGAGTTCTAATTGGCTACTTTGTAAAACACAGTTGGGTAAACAATTTCGTTGATTCCTTTTTCAGTCTATTTTCTGACGACTTATACTCCGAGGAGTGTCAGGTGAAAAAAGTTTTTAAGTACAAAATGAATTCGCTATTTCGCGCAGTTGTATTATTCTGTACAATCAAGAAACTTTTCTAAATCGGAAACGTTCGATACATTGAAAGCGTATCCGTTACCCTAATTAACAGATGGTCAAATAACAGACAATCATACTAATAGAGTATAGCCATCCTTTTAAGGTTCCAATTGTAATACAATACCTATAATTCTCCCTTGGATCCTGCTGTGTGTCTCGATGTATTTACTAAGTTCCCCAACGTACATTCAATATTTTTCATGACAATTCGTAAAACGGCATTTAAATAATTCATACATGTCCCTTGATCTCTGGAATAGCAAACAATTCTCATAAAATATTCTCGTGGGCCACATATCGCCATAATAGTTGTGTAATGTGTCCCCATGTCGTTCGAAATTATCATCAACAAGTAGAAATAATTACAGCATATTGGTCTCACCACACCCTGCGCAGCGGAGGCTACGAAGAGCAATAAAAGCGGCCAGGATGACCTCGGTCATTGCCCTCGGTCTGAAAATGTAGCACAGATGAATACAATTCTTACATAGCATTAATCGTCTCTCGTTTATCACGTTCTTGGTCTTATCCTTATTCTCCTGGTACGTTCTCCAAGGCTGCATCTTCATCCTTTGCTTTCATTGTTCCGAAGCTCTTCTGTTCCAATTTTTCAACTCGGAAACTTTTGCCGAGTTTGAAATTCTTTATCTTCAGTTGACAAAACACAAACCTTTCT
>JAAAKL020013857.1:0-12240 GCA_010016065.2 Carybdea cf. marsupialis auct. non (Linnaeus, 1758) | reverse complement strand
TTCATCAAACGACGATGCGTCCATCCTCAGAAAATTACGATAGTCACTCGGTTCATTTAATCGAAGCTCTGACAAGAATGATACATGTCCATACTTTGGTCTTTGTAAAAACCAGGTTTTGGACCATTTGGACCGGCGTAACGTCTTCTTTTGCTTCTTCTTCAACGCGACTGCAAGAGCTAAAATAAGAGGTCCATGACGGCGGAAAAGGTCAAATGAGCAAGTATTGTCAATTATATTGAATCGTGTGTGGGGAAGCAGTTTTTCATCAATATTTTCCCATCAATAATATTAACAATATTATGGGGCGTCTGTGGGCCGCTTTAAACGCAAGAAATCTCATTTCTGTCCTTTAAACTGCTTTTCGAATCGAGTCTCCCTGTCATTAATAATACCTGATATTACTCTCCATTCGATCTAGGCTACAGAAGCCCTGAATCTTACTGAATTTTGTTTCCTTCCTCTGGCATCTGTTGTCACACAGAGGTATTTGAAAAGATGCACCTGCTTAAGTGTGGTGTTGTTTGTTTCTTCTACGACTTCCCGTCTCTTCTTGACGCTGACTTTCAGCGCTTTTTGCTCCAGAAAAATCTACCATTTTCTCCACCATTCTTCTTCACTGTATTCCGTAACGGATAGGTCATTAGCAAAGAGTAGTTGACACAGTGGCAGCTGTTCTGAATTCCTCAATGATGCCATTCAAAACCACAATCAAAAGAAGTGCCCATAAACATGACCCTTCAAAGCGTAGGTGAATCGTCAACTCTGGCATACTTCCTTGTGATGACAGTTTTACATCACTAGGTTTCTAGGAATTCTGTCATACTGCTTTTCGAGTTTGGAACATGTCATCGTTAACTTAAAGATGCTCCTCCTGCAGACTCCTTTATAAAGAAAACTGCGTCTGTTGTTCCCTTGCCTGGGCAATATCAAACTATTCGTCGTTTAAAATGGTAACCTTCTTTCTGTGATATTATCCATATACTTCGTGATGTACTAGGCAGTTTGATAACCCTAAAATTCTCTTACGGGTCACTTTTCCTCTTGAAAATAGTCACCAGTTCACTTAATTGTTATTTAGGTGCCATGCCTTTCTCCAAAGTCACTTTGTGCAGTTATGTCTTTACAATTTGGACTCCATATGTTTCAGCAAGCCTACTGACGTCGAACTACCAATCCACCTTT
Organism: Carybdea cf. marsupialis auct. non (Linnaeus, 1758); assembly: GCA_010016065.2. Classification (NCBI taxonomy): domain Eukaryota; kingdom Metazoa; phylum Cnidaria; class Cubozoa; order Carybdeida; family Carybdeidae; genus Carybdea; species Carybdea cf. marsupialis auct. non (Linnaeus, 1758). The sequence continues at coordinate 11,055 of JAAAKL020013857.1, read as the reverse complement.
CCTTTTCTTTATGCCACTCCCTTTTATGGTGCCGTTAATTCCTGTTCTAGGCCTTCGACCGGCGTGTATTCTCTAATTGGTTTTCTCTAATTTCCCACATTGATCAGGCTGTTGATTAAAATACACTCTCCATCTCTCCTTTATTTTTTCCTCTTCTGCCATCCCTCTTACTCCTTTATGGACAATATTTTAACAATGCCCTGTCTGCTCTCTGCCCTTTGCTTAGGCACCATGTACATCACCTTTTCCTCGTCCTTAACTTTCATCTTTTTTATGCCACTCCTTCCATGCTTTCTTCTTCACTTATCTCCTGCTTTTCCTGTATATACTTCTTTCCAGGTTTCATACATTTTCCTCCTCCATGCTTTGAGAACTTCTGAAACGTGATGATTTCCTGCACCTCTGTACTGCACTACTATGTTCCCCTTCCGGCATTGACCTCCCGTTTGTGGTTCACATTTTTTCCGTTTTTGCTGCTTCTTGCAATTCTATTGTTCTGTACCTCAAACATAGGTCTTCTCTATGAGGTCTCAGTTCTCTTTCGCTGTCTGGATTTTGTTCGTTTCGTTCTGGAATGAGTTAGGCTGGTATTATTTCCTCTTTTTATGCAACTCGCTACTGCTCATTTATTGCAAACAGTACCTAAGATCTACCAGAAATAAAATTCATTTAATTAGTTTCATAGGAGCTGCAACTTTGGCGAAAAGTTGGGCGTGTTTTCTCACCAGCCCCTCAATTGCTATGACCCTCTCTAAGATTTCCACAAGTACACTCACTAAGCACCAGAACGAAAGAATTTCAAAGATTTGAATCTAACATTTTTGACCAGTATCCCCCGAGTGATTTTTGCAGTTGAAGCAAAGAATGATAGCAGCCGAAAGAACCAAAACTCTGAAAATGAAAATGTCAAAACTTTCTCGTACTTACGTTCAAGGTTGAATTAGACACTTCTTTTCATAGGCTACGATGACTGTATCTTTCTGTGCGTTATTATCGAGGAGCGAAAAGGGCGGGGCTTCGCTGTTCGATACCATGTGTATTCATCAAGGTTAACAGAGGTATTGTCCACTACAACTCTTGTTGTTTCTCTGATCTTTGTCAGACTTATTGATATCTATTATGGAAAAACAGGTCAGAAATATGGTCGCTCTGTCCAATATTCCAAAAAATGGGCAAAAAATCTCAAATTGGGCCAAAATCGTTTATTTACACCCTACTTTTAATGCTGGGGCGACAGTTTTGTCTTGAACTTGACATACGTCCGTCAGGAACCGCATTGATCGACGTTGCGTACGATTTGGTTGTACTTTCTGTTGGCAAAATGCCACTTTTTGACACAGAGAAAAGGAAAACGTCATAAAGTTTCAACTTTGACAACTAAAAGTGGGAGGAAATCGGTTCTGAAAGGGGGTTCAAGAGGCCCTCGACCTGGCATCATCGGCTTATACGTTATGACATTTTTGACAACTCTCCTCCATGAGGTCAGACTTCACATGTTGCTGTTTATAAGCACATGAAATACCTCATCAAGTTGTTCACATTTTTAACGGCTTTGCGCCAAGTGCCATAATTTTATCTTAGGATCAGTTGTAATACGCATTGAAATTAAAGCACTAAGGGAAATATCTGTGATCTATTTTAGACAATCTAAGGTTGCATGTATTGCCACAGTTATTATCAACAGATAAGCAAGGCTCAGAAACTGACGATATTTGAATGACTCTTACTCTACCCGCGTTAAATTTAGTACAATATCCAACCAAGTCACGTCCATTGATGCTAAGACGCTTTGACGTAACTTTCCCTTACATCAATTCTTCAAACCATGTATATCATAAATATTTCATTTGCTTGCTTTAAAATCACGGTAAGTCGTCCAATGTTTTCAAAATAGAATCTCGTAAGATTATGTGGATGTACATAGTTTGGGCTAGGGAATTTGCTGACAAGGACGGTTCAAAATTCACTCATGTAAACGCTAAGAAAGTCCTGTTGTGGTGTTAAACTCCCTTTGCAGATGCGTTGATTGCAATTTAATCACATGTGCCAAATTTAAGGAGGTTAACTGCCCTCTACAGGTTTACCACAGCTGAACAATACAGCTATTAAAACTCGAACGTAAGCTGCAATCATACAAGATAAATCTACTAGCTAATAATTTTCTCCCGGCTTTACCGAATTTACGTCTCTCAACCCTTGAATGTTGACAATGTTGAAACAATTTTAAAAAATGTTTAAAAAACCTCTATTTTTCTTACTAAGCGACATCTACAACGACTAACGTTTACCATGAATAAAAGAACGTGGACAGAACGAGGCAGCATATTGACGATACTGTGTAGAGTGTATGCACTAACTTTTGTTAGGCACGTTTCACCTGAGTAAGCTAGGTTACGACGCTGTTCCATATATGTTCTTTCTCTGTAGTGCAAATAGGCTAATTGAACCGAGTCTCCGTCTAGCACGGTCTCTGGCACAGTTAAAAAGTAATAGTGTGGGCGTCATTGTAGACTTACGACCATAAATAAACTGATGAGCCTGCTGGGATCAAGTAGTAATGTTACTTAATTATGTTTCTCGTGTAGTTAAACAGAGCGAAACGTTAAAGTATGGATGAACTCGTGTAGATCGGATTCAGTGCGGATACACAGGCGTGTTGTAGGTGAATAAACGATCGAGTTTCAGGGCATACTTTGTGTTTTCTTGCAGTCAAATCAGACACTAAAACTATGATATGCTGCTAAGGGTACTGTAACGGCAATAAACGCTTTATAGAAAGCCGAACTTTTTGTTTGATAGATGTCCTGCTTGGAACTTTCTGCCAAAATTAATAAGCGGGGTTGAGGGTGGGGGGTGGGTGTGGAATAAAATTGTCCTGGGTTGAAAAAATTTCCAAAAATTAATAAGCAGGGGGGACGTCTATTAGAGACCAGAGAGTATACAACTCGTCGTTATATTATTATCACAACCGAGAAAAATGGATGGAAATTTTATGAAATCGTGAAAGAGAGTCGTCCTCGTAATCGGCGACTGGTCCAATAGTTGCAAATAGTGTGTAAAGTGATTGCCAGTTAAGATGGAGATTAATTTGGGGTATCTGGCTAACTGTACGGAACGCACACTTCTATATAATATATTTAATTTATAATAGCAGTATATAATATTTCCTATAGATCTGAGGAAGTCTGAGGTAGACGAAACTTTGTCTGAAATAAATCCTCTTTACAGTATTATTCTCTATTGCTTGTCAGTGTATTTATCACCTTATCAGAAATTGTGTCTGCGCCGATGTAGTATAGGTATTAAGAATATGTTGATCCAAAGATGTAAGCAGAAGAGATTTTTCATTTGGCGTATACTTCGGTTGTACGACCAAAAGCAATCCGCGCGGCACTGTTTAACGCCCTCATAGCAAGACATTGAAGTTTCATCTCCCGCTACCCAGAATGCGGTTACTGTGCTTCTTTCTAACATGTTACACGTCTCTGATTTAATATTCTTCATTATTTATGCACAAGGGAATACATTTGTATTTATGACACCTCCCTAACTATTTACCTCACGTATTCACACTCCAAAGTTCCCAGTACATTAGCAATTCTGGTTGCTCCAACATAACTTAAAACCTGAGCCTGATATTGCATGAATACATAAGATATTGTATCTTTTTATGGTTTAAGATTGTTATTCAATGGGTTACTGTTATTTATCCTGCATTGAATTTGTCTCCAACAGAACATCGGTTGGAACCTTGGAACATAAACGTTGGAACATAAACATTAGAACATAAAGTTTGGAACATAAACGTTGGAATATAAACGTTGAAATATGATGTTGGAACGTAAACGTTGGAACATAAACATTAGAACATAACGTTGGAACATAAACGTTGGAACATATAGTACCAACCTTTATTACCTTATTAGCAGCAATATCTAATTCAATGGATTACATTTTGTCATTTCATTGGTAGTTGAGGGGGAAACAAAGATTTAATGATGCTTTAATTCTAGTTTAATATCTTCAGGGCGGGAGAACGAGTCATACGAACAGAACAGGCCGGGATGCAACTAGGTTTCTAACTCTTTTGCCACTTCTGTACCCTTTAAATGCCTAGAATTGCTTAAAAAAGTCCTCTCTACGCAATACATTTCTTGCATCTTCAAATTCTCCATTCTTTTTGTTTTTATTCTTGTTTATGTCTGCCGGCTGGAAGCGTCTACCCTGCATGCTGACAGCTGTAGTTATTAAACGTGTCTTCTTCCCTACTTCGAAATGTTGGGTTTCATTGCCTCAGCCTTTCAAAAACTGATTGTGTTCTATAATAAAGGTAGATACCTGTAAATCATATCAAAGCACCAGGCCAAAAGGATATCTTTAAAGTATATAAGTCGGTAATCGGTGCTATGGCTACAGCTACATCTGTGGCGCAGAATTCAAGCATACATCAACCCCCTCCCCCCTCCCTCAATCCTTCCGTCGATAATCGCAAGATTCTCATTCTTCGTTGAGTGTACGTAATCCCAAGTGTACGTATTGTCCTTCCATCCTAACATATCTTCGCTCGTGTGGCAGGATGCTCTTCTTAATAAGTTAATAATGATGGCTTCGACTGTTCTCAGCTGCAGATAACCTGTGGGGTTTGAACACAATGATGCTTGTTGTTACTAAAAGTCATAACATTCTGTTCAAGACAAATATCCCGTACCGACACAAATGATGGCCCTGGCCGCCATTACAGCCAAGGACGAATCAACCCCTTCATACTATGAGCAAAACCTACATATAGCGAGGTCGATAATAGTTTTTCAAGATCTTCGGGAAACATGTTTACATCTTGAACCTATTCATAAATAGGAAAAAATCTCTAATATAGGAAAGAAACAAAGAAGCAGCGTAGGAGAAGGTCAAAAAGTTACTTTGTGGTTGATATCAGGAGTTACCAGATTCCCACATGACCCTACAATGGCAGTAGACCCTACAGTGTATCATTTGGCGGGAAATGAATGAAGGACGTTTATCTTTTAAAACGTAGTTTCGTGACGCTTTTAATGCATTTTCAAACGTCAATACGCTTAGTCTATAAAGTTCCTAAGAAACTAATGTCATATTTACATTTAAGTCGCGTGTGCGCGCAATGAGAAAATATTGCTATCTTGCTTGTTTTATTTAAGAAACACTAGGAGTTGCACTTTATCGTATATAATTCTGAACGCGAATCGCGCTCCAAAGGTATCTTTAATTTTGCATGGAAACAAGTGTGCTGTACTTGTTTTGTTACAAACGTGCTTCCAAAACTATAACAGCATTGCTCTTTTTCTATCATTGGCCTGTTTCCTGTTTAATATTCAAAAGTTCTTTAAAAATGAGACTCTCGTTGTTAAAGTCCATAGCAGACAGGCCTATAGCTGAGGTGGGCTAGAAGGGGCTTTGCCCCCTTTGGAATCTTTCCTAATATCACAAAGCCCCATTGGGAAAGCAATTGAAAGTTGCTTTTACTTTAAACATTTCTTTTTCTTTAGGTCTAGCTCCCGCCAATGATTTCTGTTCCAAAATTACCCACTTGCTCAAACGAGGTCAGCTACGGAGTTGATAGCAGATGAAATGACAATATCAAATATGACACTGCATAATGTTAGAGGTGAACTCACTGTCGTATACTAAATGTCTCATAACTCTTTTGCCTCATTTGAGACCTAAAATTCTTATACAGATGTTTCCAATATAAAATATTACGTGCAGTCCGACTTTCTTCTTCAGGGCAAGTTAGAATAAAGACGTCAGTATGACAGGAAATTGTGAGAAATATGGCGCCAACAAAGTGCCCCTTTGCCTGTCAAACACGGGTGATAAACAGTTCAAGAATCCACCAGACAGTCCAAAGAATTCAAAATGAAGGAAATCTGAAGCACGATTTGTTCAAATAATCATGACAAATGTCCATCAAAGCGTACTATGAACAAACTGTTATGGAATTAAAAAGCTATGCTGATTTTATGCTTTAGAAATGGAAAATCTAAAGTTTGTTTATCGTACTTAACGAAATGGAGGAACAAAATTAGCGAAGCAATTTTTATGCTAACAGCATATTTCGTCTGACACTCCTCAGGGAGCAAATCGTCAAAATGGAACACTGAAAGGAAAAATTGACCTTATGATATAGTTGTGTTTTCTGAACTGCCTGATTGGTATTGTGTTTTGGCCAATCATTGTTTACTGGTGCGTCCTAGCGACAAGAGAAATATATTCCTGCTTTCCTTCTTTTGTGTTGACCGAGTTCTGAACAGATATATGAAACAAAGACCTGGCCTTCCCTAGAATACGGAAGCGATCATCCACAACCATTTTAGCACAGTCTGCATTTTGGAGTGTTGCGCTATGGAAGAGTCAACTTGGTTAACAGTGACGTGTAATCTTGAAATCCTAGGTGACTGTTTCTTTTTAGCAGTTGATGACCTGCAAATAAAAGAAGGTGGATGCAGCATAATTTTGTCAAATTACCTTAATGTCGAGAGGTCAACATAACCAGTATGATAAATGCTGGAGATAGGTATAAAAGTTGAAGAAAAGCATCCACTTTTAAAGTGAATTCTAAGATGTTTGCGCATTTTGTACCTACGATTAGGTTTTATTATATGGGAATAAAAACTTCAAGTGTATGAAAAAAGGGGAACGTACCGACGTGATAACCACCCATTTTTCTTGGTAGCTGGAACCTTAGAGTCCTGGCAGAGTTATTTCCCAAAGTTCCTGTAAACATTATGAATATATACGTAAACACGGCATAACGAAAGTGTACCAAAACATGAACAAAATGTGGGCACATTAGAATTGGTTTTAATTTTGTTATGGGGTCAACTGAAATTGTTGCCGAAACACACGACTGCCGAGAATTCGCGATTTACATCAGTGTTTTAGGATCCAATATCAATAGCATAAAAGTATAAGTTTACCCTCCAACGTACACTAGTGTATCCCAAGAGGGTAAATAAATGCCAGTTTAATAGACATGAAAGATTACATGGGCGCTGTGTTAACTAGGCCGACAACTGAGGGTTGGATGGTAAAATATGTAGGGGCACTTAAATAAAAGTAAAATAACCTGCCGGCCATCTGGCGTTCCAGAAGAAAAACTCCGTACAGCCCAAACGTCCGCAAATATTCACTACCTGCTTGTGCCACCTGCAAGCAGCCTGTACCAAAATGGGAGCTTAGTGGCTAATGACCAAGCCACACCCAGGAGAAGTGCAAGAAACCTCTCCGAGTTGGTAAACTAACACTAACCTTGAGTTGAGTTGAATGTTCAACTACTTACGCAAGTGAACGCATTACTTACTATTTAATCCCTGGTGAAGTTGTAGTTATATTAGGATTATCTTCGATTTATTTTGTTGATGTTATACGGAAATATCCTGTACCTTAATTTAGTACTACGAAATCGCAGCTCAACATGAAGCGACGTACACAGTTTTATAGTAACCTCGTTTTCGCGACTGTAGCCTTCTTGCCTTGTAACCGATATATCAACGACCGAAGAATTTGTGAAAGGAACTTTTTAACTTGAATTTTAAACTTGTACTTGACGATCTAAGTATGGAGGTGGTTGTTACATGAATAAATTCGGGTACTCAGCATCTGAGTCGCTTCCATTACAGTTTTACGATTCTGTTGCATCACACTTATCCGGAAATGACAAGAAAAGAAAAAAGGTTTTATCAAGAAAAATGCATTATACTCCAACTAAAAGCTTCTGGAAAGACTTGTTAAAGAACTGATTAATCACTGATAATGATGTCAACAACTTCTAGGCTGGTTTCGTAAGCATTAACAAAATGGAATGGGGTCCAAGTAACACATCATTTGCATTTTTTTCAATTGTACGATGTGTATTTGATAGTTTCCTCTTGCAAACTTAAGTATTCAGCCCTGACCAGCCTTACCGACCGTCCCGATCTCGTCGGGACTGACCCGCTGCAGAGCATTTCTCCCACGTTCAGCCTATCTGATAATCTTCACAATTAAATTCCCATTAAAATTTAAATGAAATTCTTATACTTTAACTATGAAACTTGTGTATACGTTATAACTGGTTCATGCTTTGCCCCCGAGCCCACAGACCAGCATCCATACATAAATAAAACCACCTTGTGAAATAGAATGCAAAACCACAGTTACGTAAATGCAGGTAGGTGAATGTAATCTTAACAGGCTGCTATACAGTTTCATGATCTTTGCGGTAAAATCTTTCTAGTTTTGAGCTCACTAGGACTTTGCTTTCGTGATTTTGTATCGGTGGAAAGCGACGTCTTGAAGTCACTCTGTTGTTCTTGTTGCTGTCTTCAAACGCATTGTTATTGTTTATGAGGAGATTGGGCTTCAATCTATTTCATGTTTATTATAATATTGGGATATAGATGAAGAAACAAAGATTGTTGTACCAAAGCTCGAATCTGGAATCACCTAATCTATAAGAAGATTAATTTAACAATGTACAGGGCAGGTTGGAGATACTCTCGGTATATTGGCACGACTTCGTTCCGTTCAATCTAGCTGGGTTTAGTGTAGTAGTGTTAGCGGGTAATAACTGATACGGAATATCAGTGTTTTGTCTTGTTTTTAATACTATGATTTTTGCCATGCGAATACTTTCGGTTTTGTTTAACACTAATGCAAATATATCAAAACTTCTGAATAATAAAATAAAATACTTATCTATTATTCCACTTCAAAGTATCTCTGAAAGTATTCTGACAATGTCGAAAATGCAACTTTGGTGATCAAAAATATAAATCAGAATGATCCGAGGGGTCACGCCTCAACTTCATAAACAAGTTTTAAGCTTAACTCTAAATAAGACAGTCTACGCTGAATGGCACAGATAAGGTTAGACTAAAAGTTTAGACAGTCTGTGCTCATATAACCAGATACATAGCTATTTGTCTGAAGATCGTAATAACGTGAAACTCAGAGTAGCAAAAAGTTCCATTAGCGATTCTTCGTTCCTATACTGCTCTGTATTTATGCATTGAGCACTCTCGCTAACGGATAATTAACTGGATTAATGTTATGATGCTAATGTTACAACGGGTTCATTCGAGAGTGAACAGATACACCATCCTACTACCAGAGAACAAATCAAATCAAAAATAAAATCCAGGGCAATACAAGCTCATAGCACGACCAATGTAAGAGATAATGATGGCGACGGGCAGCAACCCCCCCCCCCCCTCCTCTATGCTAGGATAAAGATTAAAGGCTGATTTACACGCTACGATATTGTCGGCCGACTCACAGTTGGTATGACGTACGTCTATTGTTCAGTAGCCTGATCTCACGGTTGTTGATCTCAGCACGAATCGGGACGATTTTTTAGAAAATCTGTGACACTTGAACAGATTTACTCCAGATTTTGGATGTCGTGGCAGTGTCCCAAAGTTTTCACATGGACGCCTTGAAGTCGCGATGGAAAGTAGACTTTCTGTAAAACAGAAACAACATTACTGTTAAAAACGTCTTGTAGGGACACTCTGTAGGCGTATCAAAGAATAATGCCGTGAGTTTTCTTTGCAATTTTAGCATAGTTGACGTTTTTGATGACAAAGAAACCAGCGAAATGACTATGTAGTTTCTCATGCAAAGCTATAATACCATCCAGATGAATGCAACCCAAAGAATGTCGGTGATTGCTTATTTCCCACTCTGAAGAAAGGCCTCTTCTTCAGCTTGTCCAACTGTTTTTCAACAAAATAAAATACCAAACAGTGTTTTGTGCTTAAAAGCGTCGATCGCGTCGTGGAGGCCAATTACACGTACGACTCATCTTGGTTTGGACACTAGATCGGCACCGTGTAAATCAGGCTTAAGAAGCTAGCCCTGCCTTCATCTGTATATGTCCACATTCACAGTCAGTAGGAAACATCAAAGTTCGGTAGGTAGCGTAGATTTTTCATACTAACTCAAGTGCAAGGATTAAGATTAAAAGCTAGCCCTGCCTTCATCTGTTTATGTTGGCATTCACAGTCAGTAGGAAAAATCAAAGTCCGGTAGGTAGCGTAGATTTTTCATACTAAGGTAAGTGTATTCAGGTTCAATTGCACTTAATTTTAATACAAATTTTGGCAATTTGTGATCAAGTACAGTATTACAAAGTTCCAGTCCCCAGTAGGAAGGTTTGTCGCTAGTTTTCCCTTTTGTCAATGAAAGGCAAAGCAAAGTAAAACGTATGATCATCATACCATTTCTTTTGTTTTCATGTAATCAAAATGCTGTTGGAAATCAGTTGATATCTGCCTAACAACTGCTCCACTCCAAACGTTGCTATCTCTTGAGTCCAATTCAATACCTTTTAGGATGTCCATATAGTGATTGTATGCCGAACATGAAATAGCCATATCAGCAAGAGTAAAATTCAATCTGAAAAATTAAAACACTAAATTAATTAGTATCAATAATATCTCCTTACAAATATGCATTTCAGTATAAAAATGGCATTATACCAAATGTTCTCTTACTTAGTAGTCTAAAGTCAAGAGCGACGTATCGCCGTCTTCGTAATGCCCTGATTATCATCGTCCCTCGAAAGAACTGTTGTTAAGTTAAACGAAATGAACGCTCATGCGATAGAGTAAAGACACGATGATGGCCTTATAATAAGCTATGACCACATCATGTTAATTTCTGTTATCATTTTATTACTTTGAACGCTTAAACGTAAATGAGCTCCTGGGACATGCAAATAGCGCACTGGTGTCAAGTTGGTATTGAAGAATTGGTGGCCTGGACAATATATTTGTAATGTATACGTCTATGAAGGCGGCGTCATTAAGAAAATGTCAGTTCTATAATTATGCCATGTAAGCTTTTATAAGTCAAAAGATCTTTTTTGTAGTTGAGGACGAATGTCCTACTAATTCCTCCTATATGAAGAAAGTTGTTGAATTTGCTAGGGGAACATAAAGCCTGGTTCCCACTGCGGGATAAGGCTTGTCGTTGTCGTTGTCGTTGTCCTTATCTTGCTTCAAGACAAAGTGGGAACCGGTTGTCTTGTCTTGTCTT
>JAAAKL020013856.1:0-12240 GCA_010016065.2 Carybdea cf. marsupialis auct. non (Linnaeus, 1758) | reverse complement strand
CAGGGTGAGGGATCTGCTGGTGAAGAGTGGGAGTAGTTCCCTGAACTTGCCCCAGGCTGACCTGCATCTGGTTGTGACTTTTGTATACTACCTGTATACTTAATCCGTAGCACAGATGATATTTATCAAAGTACTCCCAGAATAACGCAAAAAGGCTCTTATGAGTATTAATTCTAAAATATTTTATTCACATCTGAAATCGAGTCTCCTATCTTGTATATATTCCACTACAAATAAGGTGTAAAATTAAAACTTAAATATGCAAATTAGTTTTGAAAGCATTCCATTCTCAATTGTAATCAGGACTAAGCCTGGCAGATGATTTTCACTTTATAGAGTAGAGAGGATTTGAAGATAGCAAGTTAGAAGAGATACTACTGAAAAGTGAAAATGTGGACAGTTTGATGGCCGGTTGGCTGTCCTTCCATGGTCAAGTCGCAATTCGTACAGAGGCTGGTTTCCAGAATTGCGTAGAGCTGGATGTGATGTCCACCGGTGAAATATCGGGAGCTGATGTGGCGGCTAATGAAAAGTGAATTATGTTATCACCGGGCCACCATAGCTCAGTTGGTAGAGCATCACGCAGCAAATGCGAGGGTCCCGGGTTCGTATCCAGGTGGTGACATTTTCACTTTTCACTAGTATCTCTTCTAATTTGCGATTTTCACTTTGTTGTTTCATCTCAAGGATTAAATTCTCTGCAATGATGAAAATGAACTTTTGACAATGGCCACTGAATTTATATGAAATAGTAGCAACCAACAAACCTAACTTCAAAACTAGAGGAAAGCAGGCACAAAGTTCTAAATTTTTTGAAGCAATTCTAAGGCTGATAGGCCATGGAAGTGCTTTAAAAGATGGACTGCCAGGAACCCAGTAGTCGGGTGGTATATAACAAAGATTTGAGGGTATGCCAATTTAAGGGAAAGCAAGCACTCCTTTGGAAAATAGCAATCAAGTCTTTGAATTAACAGAACACAAATTAAATGGTAGAAATTAATCTATTCTGTTGCACATTATTGTTGTGTTTAAAGATTTCAAGCTCCATCTGTTCACTCAGTAAATTTTCAACACAAGATTGACCAAGTACATGCAAATTGATAGAGGTAGTTTCACAAAACCATTATCAAACGTCATGTTACTGTTTCCATGACAACCAGATGCAAAAAACTTCCTGCATATGTGAACTGATCAATATATCACAACCCCCACGGGCACCTTTTCTAGTTTACTTCCCTTATTCCCTCTATAGATATAGATACATTGTGCAATTATTCTATTGCCATCCTGTAGTTATTTCCGTACATTTTAGTGTTTTGTTATCGAGTAATGTTACAATAATTATCGTAACTAAGTACGCAACATACACTGCAATCTGGCATTGCTTAAGCGGCTACATGGTTACGTTGCTCAAGACTATTTGATTGCAGTGAAACAACAAAGACTTCCCATTGTTTTCCTAGTGTCATACGTCACAATGTAAACAACATTTTAGGCACGTATTATAGAAACCTCGCACTAAATTAGGTCTCAGGTATTCACTTACCCAATCTTTATTGACATTCTTCCCATATCTTCAATAGTTCTTTTCATGTTGCAATTACTTGTATTCCCTATTTAAGACTCCGTATCCTACTACTTTGACAGTATAGTACAGTTGAGTTACTGGCTCGTACTGAAGGTTCTATTAGAAGACCGATCATTCACTTGATTCTAGTCGAGCTTTCTTAAAGTACGACTTAGTTTCACTATCGCCATTCGAAAGATTTGCCGGTTTCTCAGACATCTGGTTAAAGATACCAAATATCGTGTCACCGGCCGATCCGAGTTTTGTCCTTGTTTCACGTCCTGTCGCTCGCCCGTCCTAACACATGCATAGGTGGTATCCTATCCCACAAACTTTGATGCTACAAACGTTAAGCACGGCTTTTTGTTTACTTTGAGGAGACAGTTTTTAATCATCTGATGGGATACAGTGATAACAAAAATTATGATGGCCAAGGCCATATAAAGGACATAACATCTCTGTTGAAGGCATGCAATGTATTTTGTGCATTCACTAATGACATGTCAAAGAAACACACAGGCAAAATTTCCAGAATTTTTCTTTGCTTCCTATCAATCAATTCTTAAAAACCCTTTGATAATTTATACTCTACACATAAATAAACATTCCTCTTCCTTTAACGTACTCTTATAAGTTCACCATCATCCTTAATTTTGGACACTACAAACCTAAATTCTGAATCTAATATCATTCCCTGTACAACCCTGGGTGTATGCAACAATTAAATTCTGGGTGAGCTATTGGATATATGTTATATCAAAGAGCAGCCACTTCCATCAATAAAATTAGTCACATAATCTCAAAATTGTATTTACCTTTTGACTTTTCTGATGAAGATAATTGAATCTATAGATCAAAAAGAAATTTGCTATTAATAACAATAAAAACACCACAACCACCACCAAGAACAACAACAACTCTGAGGCACACAAACAAGGCATGATGCTTCTGAATCTGCTTGGCTAGCAATGTATACAAAAGATACTTGTACCTGAACGTAGCACCATTATCTAGTGGGATGTACTAGGGTTGTCCACAGCACCATATATTACTATTTGATTAGTTGGACAAAATGTTGTCGATTAATCGTTCAATCACTTTCTATGGGCGTGGCATGGGCGTGCAGGAAACGCACACGATGTTAATTGTTAATTCCTGATATGATATTTTCATTTTGTGTCGAAAACAAACAAAAAAGAAATTACGATAAATAAACTGTCAAAGTTTACTTCAGTGCTTGAAAGATTGGGTGACGATAGTGCAGGACTAATCATTAAGAAGGTCGAAAGGCTTGTTTCATTAACGGGAAATTCAAATAGGCAAGGCCATGGCAACCTTGAATGCAAGTCCTCCATTTTGCAACATGTGCAAAAATTTATTTTTTTTCTATTTTAACAACGAGGTGCCCCTAATACCTGCCTCCCACTATGAAATTCATAGATTAAACGGTATTTTGACTCAGATCATTTTCTTTTTCTAACCGAGGCGTACTTCCTTTTTGCTATTCTTTAAAGAAAGCTATCCCTATCAGCAGAAAAGGTCTTTCCCACACCTTCAAGTTTTGACTGCTCCAAGAATGATGCTGTACTGCTGGCAATTAGATTGTCTTGGGTCACTCTGCCTGTTCCTCGATATTTGATCATGCGTTAAAGATAAACAAATGCACAAACTGAGATCACAGCATACAATCCATCATCGCAGACATTCAGATTGTCAAGTGACATTCTATCACTGTTGACTCTCCCTTGTGATCGATTATTGTCAGATGATTGATCATAAGGCAGAGAGGCTACATGATTTATCATCATCGTGAAATAGAGGTTATCAATCATTGTCATGAAAATGAAGTATTTGAAGATAATTCTGCTTCAGTGATCACCAAAGGTTAAACCAACCTTCGATTAATCAATTAGTAGATGTTCGTTGGACAGCCCCAGGATGTACTGAAGGCAATATAAAAAATACCAGACGAGGGGTTATGCCACTGGTACACTGTGGTTAACACATACAGTAGAACTATCCATAATTGTGTTGGAAGTTGACTACTGTGACATCGCCTTCCTCTAACAAATGTTTGCATTGTGTAGGTTGATGTTATTGTGTAGTCACCCTATCACAGAGTGCCTTGTCTCATGAAAGGGGTATACCAAAAGTTGTGCTCTCAGAAGAGCAAGCCTGTGTACTGTAGTGGTTAGCACATTGAACTGCAGAACAGAAGGCTGTGGATCAAAACCTGGCACTTGCATGGTTTTTTAACAGGTTATGGGCCCAGACACATGAGTGAACTGGAAGAATGAGGTTGCGGAAAGGTGTGTTAAACCGGTGTGTTAAGTATAAGATATAACAAATGTATGAATAATGCAGAAAAACAAGTATAGAAATGTATATGCCAGCCCAGCAAAAAGTGTGTTTAGCCAATATGATGGGGTAGCTCAGTAAAGTGGTGGCAGTGTATGGTTATGGACCATGTATGTGGACCAAAGTAAGTATCACATATACTCTCTCAGAGAGACAAAATTTTCTAGTTCATGTTAGACTTCTCAAGTGGTCTCCTATGCCCACCCTCCAACTTCATCACCTATCTTAATCTTTTTGCCCTCTACCCTGTCATAGTTGAACATCCACTTTGTAGGCAAGTAGGGTTCAATTCTTCACTTTCAAAACACTTTGCAAAAAATCAGGAGACATAGTGTCTTTGGACAGTTATTTATGACCTGGTGAGTGTTAATGCAGTTTAGTCACAAAGTGGAACCCAAAAGCAAGCGCAGCATGTGTACTAGACGTTTTCCTTGGCAACTAGGGGAATTCACTCAAATACAAAATCACTTTCTCCCCTCAAAATTCAAAAACTGCTTTGCAAAATGCAAAGTGCAAAGCATTAATTCAAACCCTGGTAAGCTTATTCTTTTCTTGCTTGTTTCCAATTGGAATAGTCTCCAATTGTAACAAACCATCCTCCCTCCCTTACCTTATCACTCCTTTTTTTCTTTGGTTTCAAAGGCTACACAAACATCATTATGAAATCTTCAAGTAGTAGACACAGTAATACCTGCATGTAGATTCTCCTGTTTCTTGTGTCTAAAGCTGCTTTGTTATGGCACCACTTCAATCTTTCCATGTGTAGAGTAATTCTATAGCTACAGGACATTAAATACATTTTTAAATAAGTCAGTTCTTGATGTGTTGGCAGCTCAGAAAGATGTATCTCACACCAATTTACTGAATAGACTCTGACGGTTAAAATAAACTAGAGTGACTTTGATTTAAACGGAAAATACTTCCCACAGAGCCCTTTCCCCCAATTCATGCCTCTTGTTTCTCATTTTTCATCAGGTGAGACAATCCCATGTTCAGGACACTTGTTACCGGTGAATAGAGCACTTTAAGATTAAACATCCTTACTGATGTCACTGATGGACCTTGCTTGCATCAAACTCTAAGCCTCTTAAACAGAAGGTAAGGAACTTATCCACTAGGCCACAGCACCCCTTCCTACGATGTTTGAAAGTAAAGCATGACTATATAAGTTCACAAGGATAAAGAAACGTAGAAAATGCCTATTATATAAAATCTTACCAGCTTTCCATGAAGATCACTACCAGGACTAAGGCCCAAAATCTTCAGAATATCTTCGTAATTCAGTTGCTACAAGCAATGGTTAAAAATATTGATAGAAACTAGGTCTTTATACATATAAACATGCCACATACAAATTGCCTGATGTTCATGACTACATGAAACTCAGAGTAGCAAATATTCATATTTCATCTTTTAGTGTCTCCCCATATTGCTCTGCATTTATGTATCAAGCACTCTTTTATATTCAGATAATCGTCCTGATTATAGTTTCATCAAGAAAAGAAATATATGCAGACTTATTTGTTTGAAGGATTCATAAACCTCTTTTGTTGTAGTGATTCCTTTGTTTACACCTGATGAAAATGTTCCAAATGGTGCAAAAATTCTGATTACTTATGCTTTTACCACTTACTGTACCAAGATAGATCAGAGATGGTGACCAGTGGGCCAAACCTTGCCTATGAATAGTTTGTTTTCAGTCCACAGGATTTAAATGATGTATCAGAGTATAGATCTTCAACTGCTTGCTACTTTACAGGAAAACTCTAAGCATGAGGACAGCAGACGCCAGGAATCAAGAATGAATCCTTATGCTCTATTGGGGTGCATTCATAGTAAATGCTAATGCTGTGAAGCATAAATGTCAAATGAAGAGCTTTAGCTTGGAAAACTTGAGTGTAATTCTAGTAGAAAAGTAGTGATTGGTGCCAAAATGTAGTACACAAAGTGTTTTTAGAATTGTGTTATTTTATATGATAAATGGCTTATTTTCTTGAAAGTACTTCCACCTATCAGCAGCTAGCTTCAATGATCTTCATGGATGCAAGATCTGAAATATGAGTCATTAGCCACTTCAAATTTTTGTAACGTACATGCAAGAAAAGCGGCTGTACACACAGGGTCCAGCTTGGTTTACGTTCAGCTTTTAACATATTGAGAATATCTTTTCTGTGATGCAAATATCTAACCTATATACCAATATATGCATATAGCATAGCACATGTTATATCCCAGAAAATGAACCATGTTTCACACAATGGTAACACAAATGCAAGCTGTTTGAAATTTGATTTTCCTGACATCACAAAGGTGTAACTTTTGAAAAAGGGCATAGTATGACAAACTAATAATAAAAAAACATCAGATATTGATAATTACCTTTTCAGAATTGGTTAAACTCTCTGGTCCAAAGACTGATAATGTGTAATCATAACGACATGTTCGAAGATGGTCAGCTACCAGGGAATTGGAAAGTTGTTGAATAAGTGATGAATCTGCCTTCAGCTTTGGCTTCTTTTTGTTTGCCTTTGACTTGGTTAGTTCATGCAATTCAAGTGCTAGCTTATTTCTTAGTTGGCTCTAAACAAAAAAAGAAAAACATATATCAAGTTAAGTAATCATAACCTCAGTGTTTTACACTGATACTTAGCTTGGCTGGTATATGGAGAAACTTAGCATAGTGGTAGAGTGGCTATCATCCCTCACAATCAGAGGGGCACGACCTTGAACTTACCCTGAGCTTGCCTGTCATGATCTCAGAAGTACTGTGCTCTGTCATCTGCTCTCATGAAGTGGGAAACTATGTTTCAAGAGATAGGATGGAGAGGGGACTGCAAGCATAAAGAGCATAAATAACATGAAAGGGAAAAGTAAACCTGTTCCTAGTAGAGGCTTTGGCCTTGACCAGGGAGAAGAAAATAATCCACACACCTTGGAATAACATACATATATATATATTGTAAAGCTTGGTACATATATATATATATATGTATACATAGACACATACGAAGAAGCAAAAGATCATCATCTTCTTCATCTTACATTGCTCTACATCCATGTATCAAGCACTCTTGTTTACAGAATTGTTACTTACCTTTTGCAATATATACATACATATTTATATATATAGTGTTTCAATAGGTTATGCAATACTTCTATCCCAATATTATAAGCACATATATTATTCAGATGTCGTGACTAGAATGCCTCCTATTGAATGTTTCACTATGAAACTACCTTTCCTATGCAAGGTTGCCAAGGCATACCAATCTTGACACTAAGGATGGGATTGGAATTTTTCACTATATAACAACTTTGTTATGTATAAAATCTTAATTTGTTTGTCATACAAGCCCTACTTACACTTAAACTTGCTCTCCTGTAAAAACAAGAACAGGAACACTTCTCTCTGACTATGATATACAGCTGACAGTGGTGATTTTGATTACCTGCTATCTTCATTACTTGCAGTTAACAACGCCTGCTACCATTGAGCTGCTCAGAAGTTGCTTATAAAAGTTACAAAGAATAAGAATCATGTAGCTTACATATCTTTCAGATTAAGGCACTCAGTGTATTTTAGCAAAAATGAAAATATACAATGTAGGCTGTCATGTCATTTCTTGTGTTGAATGTGACTCTTGAAGGGTGTTACTTTGACATACGGTAGCAACATCTTTAAATGACATGACGCTTCATTAGTGAGGTTGTTGCACTAGGAATGAGACAGTGGCACTATGTTTACGGTGGGCCTATACAGGCCCTATATATACTACCTGTCTGGAGCACCTAGTCAAAAAAAACGATGACGCTGCCCAGCAGCCAGCTGGGTGGTGATTATTATCCTAGCAAGTCAGTCAGTTTCTTTTATTCAGTTGACAAACAGTCCTTCTTCCTCATTATCACCCACCAATTATCCTCACTCTACTACAATATTTCTCTTTTCCAGAATGAATGATAGATAAACAACAAAAGACATAAAAATCTATTTTAAAAATATCAATCATATTTCATTATCTACCATCGCAGTTCCATCTTGTATTATTATGTAAGAAACATCGTAATTTATTTGGCATTAGTTTACCAACAATGGTGAAAAAGTTCCCTCCATATATAAATCAACTCTGGTAATCATAAATTTGCTTGCACTGGTCCCGTTTCTCGCGCGCTCCTAACGTAAAAATACAGAAAATCTTACCTTAACTGAATGAACAACGCCTTTTGATCGAAACGATTTAAAAAGACGGGATCTCAACTCGTCAGCACTTAAGTCTTTATCTGGATCGCTGCTTCCCGAATTCCTCGGTTCGTACACGCTGACGGATGGTGCAGCCGCTTCTGACTTCGACGACCTCGACATCTTAAGAACACCAAGGCTAACAGTTAGACGGAATAAAATTAAAGTCACTATGCGCCAATCGATCCTTCTGATCACTTCGTAATTAATAGTAGGAAGCCTTTAGAGAAAACGTCCTAGTTAGTCGATGTTGATAACCTAAGATATTTGGATATATCATCATGGAAAGCTTTAGACGCTCTTGAATCGAACAGGCCTGTGGTGAGCCATACGGTATACGTACATAGATCTACTGTCTCCACTAAAAAGACCGTCTATATAGGCATGTTGATCTGTTCGAGTGTTCTATTTAAGAAATATATCTCCTGCTCAGTTTCGTCTTGACAAAAAATATCATGTATTGGGATCAAAACGCTATAAACGAATGTAATCGTGTTGCTAGATCATCAGATTCTGTTTCCACAGCGATTAAGTTGTTAACGATTGTTGTTTTTCTCTACCATTTTCCCTTGTTAGAATTAAATAAACCGCCAATCGTAAGGTATCACAGGGAACCACGGGTTCGAGGTGTGAATGCCGGGACCCAGAACAATTGAAATCCACAAAAGACTTAATGAGGGCACAGTGGAAGAAGGTACCCTCTCCCTCTGTGTTGAGGGTTCACGGCCCAGAACAAGTACAAGTCTGAAATTTCTCTATGAAATCATGTGAATTCTACAGCCTTGACTAGCTTCAAAGTAGCTCCGATTAACATATTTATTCTTTTTCACCATTGCTTCAAAATATTCTACATCGATCCACAAAGTGTTAAGTTGATCAGCTCGCTGTACAGTTATCGGTACACTAGAATCCACTAGTCACACCAACATGGGCTTAGATACCGGGGGTAAATATGGGGGTGCAACGTGTAATTTGTACCACTTCATGAAAAGCAGATTTCGAGATGCTTGTGGTAACAAAGAGACGCTGAAGAACCCTCATAAGATTGAGTTATTGATGGCACTAAATATAGATGAAAAAGATCTTGGATTGTCGACAAATTTATATTGTGAACAAAGAGGATCAATGCGTGTTGAGAAACTCTTAGTGGAGATGAAGAGAGGAGTCCTGCAAGGTTGTATCTTGTCATCGGACGTGTTTGTCCTACTTAAAGAACTGGAAAGCTGAAAGGGGCTGCATAGCTAATGGTTACTGCTAAACAATCTGCGATATGAAGATAATGCTGTTCTAGTCAGTTACAGTAAAGAGAAACTATGAAATGTTTCAAATGTTTTAGTAGATAGTAGAAAGAAATTAAGTGTAAGAATCTATGATGAGCATCGACAAACTGAGTGTATGGCTGTAAGCAAGCTGAATGAAGAACCACTTTATCATCTATTCATTGACCGGGGAAAACAAAGAAAAGAAATCTACAATGGTATGTTCATTCCATCTTGTTGTGTGGTTGTAAGACGTGGAACATAACTTCACAGCTAGAAAAGCACCTTTAAACCACTGAGGTTTGGTTTTACAGACGGATTTTAAGCATCAGTTGGACACGTTGAATAACAAGTGAAAAAATTTCCGGAAAAAGCAAAAGTAAAAAGAGATTTGTTAAGAAGAATCAGAGCCAGACAGATGAACTTCCTGCGTCATATTGTAAGAAAGGGCTGACTTGAAAATATCATCGTGACGGGCAAAATAGACATTAAAAGAAAAAGAGGCAGACAAAGGCAAACATCTTGCCAACATAAGAAGTCCGCTAAATATCAGTGTGGCATAAACGACACACCCTGTCAGAAATCTAATCCTGTGGAGGCTCATATCCGTCAACGTCCCAGGTGGATAAAGCACTCACTCACACTCACTAATCCTTGAACACTGTGCGGTGCCTAGAGCCAACTTGAAACACAAGTGCTCGCCAGTGCTGACGATCGGCAGCAAGTTGCTCCGCTTGAGATAGAGGCACTCTACAGGATAGCAGATATTAGGCGACGACATCCAGCCATCGAGTGCGAGGTGCACCTCGTGGGCGTCTCCATCCTGCTGCAGACAGACTAAAATCCAGGACCGCGCGGGTTGGATGACTCGGAGGCAGGTGCAGGATATGTCCTTACCATCGCACCCTTCTTTGAGTTGATAAAGCACTAAGAAAGAAGAAAGATGTACCTCCTAGATATCGATACGACTACTTGTGCATGAGCGGCACCAATCGCTACAAACTTTTTCAGGAAATAAACCACTTCTTGGAATTGCTGTAAAATTATTGAGAGAAATGGAATAAGTCTCTCCCAAATTGGCTGCCAGCTGCTAATCATTCTATTTTATTTTCCTTTATCTTTTTAGGTAAATTTTTCTAACATATCGGAATCTGTCGTGATTGAAATGTGGCATGTCCTAAATGTGCTGCCTGTCATAGGTACTTGGAATCTACAAACAATTTTGTAAACAAGATTGCTTGACAATTTTTTAACGATTGTTTAATATCTGGTATATGGCCCTACACCACTCCAACCTTTAAATGTAGGAATCAACACATTTCTTTATCTTCTCAAATGTTTATAGACGGTAATGTAGGCTACAAGTGAAATCGGGAAAGTAATGCATTGCGTTATTAATTGTATCCTCACTGAAGCAAAGAGACCATCTGACAATTCTTGAATGAACTCTGTGTCTCGTTGGGCAGATTTAGCAATTTTTGCTTTTCGAGAACCTGAAATTCAGTATTAGTTTTTTGAATTACCGGGAGCCGATCACGAGCAAATTTGTTATCAGTTGATGGTGTCCAAAAACTGTCTCCAGAGAAAAGGATAAGGTGCAGTAGAATGCAGGATTTGTTGTAAAAGCTTGGTCTTCACCGCAACCTATGACTGAGAAAGTATGATTCTGTGACACGGCTTAAAGACTTAAGTGAGGTCTGCGTTTACACAGCCAGTACTGACTCGTAAGGGGCTCCAAAAATTGATGTTGGTGAGGTGATTAGGCACATGGTCGTTACAACTAATGAGAAAGAAACGATCTGAGAAATTGTGGTAACAGAAATTCCAGGCGCAAAACGTAATCTGCAAATGAAAATATAGTCTGGATTGAGATTTTATATGAAAAGAGGCAGAATAGCAATCCTCCTCCTCCTCCTTCCTCTTCTTCTTCTTCCTCTTCTTCTCTTTGTCTTCTTCTTCTTCTTCTTCTTTTTCTTTAAGTGCCGAGTTGTATAGCGTTGGCGATCAAAACTGTAAAACACGGAACATCTATCCACAAGGACATGCTCTTTAAATATGTTTGCCCACAAAGTCACTTGCACATATAATAAAATGAAAGCGAAACGAATAAAATCAACCCATTTTTATTCTATAATAACCATCCTTTCCTACTAGTAAGGATAAACTTTGCAAAAACAAAGATGCTCTAAAATATGATCAAATCATCTCTGTGTTGTAGAGTCACGTCAATAAAACAAAAATGTCTTAGCAATCTTGGCTTTTTACAACCCCAAGGAAACTTTCGTCCTTTTTCTTTTCATTTCAATTTCATCTCGCAAGCAACAATCAGAAAAGATGCAATGTCTCGCAAAAGACACTTATAAAGCAAAGAAGTAAGCAGAACAGGTTGATATATTTTTCACTCATGCTACTTTATTAGAAACCTTAAACTGACTCTTTTGTTTTACTTTGAATGAGGCAAACTCCTCCATCCAAAATATTTTTGTTCACTTCTTTTCTGTGCTAAGATTCTAATGTTATATATGGGCCCTTTTGTCGATTGATTAGTGTATTACTTAATGTCCATTACTTATTTGTTAAATGAGAAGGGGACAGAAATCTAATGAAGATCGCATGAGGCTTAAGTTCTTTTCGAAGGTTATGTAATTAGGGAGATGCTGAATCAATTCGTCGTTTTTGGTTTTGCTATTCCAACCCGCGCGGTCCTGGATTTTAGTCTGTTTGCAGCAGGATGGAGACGCTCACAAGGCGCATCTCGCACTCGATGGCTGGATGTCGTCGCCAAAGATCTGCGATCCTGTGGAGTGCCTCTATCTCAA
>JAAAKL020013855.1:0-12240 GCA_010016065.2 Carybdea cf. marsupialis auct. non (Linnaeus, 1758) | reverse complement strand
TTATATTCCCTCTTGACTAATTTTCCATTACAACGCTCATTAACTACTTTATCTATTTTCTCATCGTATCTGCATTGCATTTTGAATATTTTAAGTTTTACAACTCAAACCTGTGATCATTTTCCTGCTGATGATGTATGATATTGATCATTTACTGTTTCACGGGTTTGAAATGTAGCATCAACAAAATAGTATGTTATTATTACGAATGCGCATAAAGCATGAGTTTGTAGTTTCGAAAAGCGTTTAACTGAAATTTGTATTACTGCAATACTCTTCCCTTAGTTATTTTTTTATCTGAGCTCTCATCCAAGCTGTAACCATCCTCAGAAACGAACACACTATCATCAAGATTTTCGTCACTGTCATTGCATCATTTTCTGAGAATAGCAAGTACATCATCTACTAGGTGTAGCATTATACTACATGCAAACCGAAGTGTATCGTTGTCAATGTCAGTTATTTTTCCGCCATGCCCATCTGTTGGGTTTGAAACCCTTCATGCGAACGTTTCCAGCAAGCAACCTAGAAATCGATAAAGTACAAGGCATCGAATTGTAATCAGCTAAATGTAAGAAAACACCCCACGGCTCTCTTGTAGTATCTTTTGACAGCCTATGTTTCCAAGTCAACTTTTAGCTCTAGTATGAATATCAAGTAGAACATAACTGAAACCCTCTCTATTGAGAAGCAACGAAGAAGAACTCACAATACCCCAATTAAAGCTCTATCCCAATAGAGCATGTTTGTAGTGAAATTCTGATCACATTATATAAGGCATATCTATGGTAAATTTTACGAAGGCTATACGATTTTGCCAGTAGACAGTCCACTCCTAAAGAAAAATAGTTTACTGAAATGAACCCTTCTACACCTCCCTGACAATGGAACGATATTATTATCAGGACCATCATCAAAGTCAGCATTGACACTTTCAATATCATAGACATCCTGTGTCCCAAACGGTGTCTGAGAGAACTTTTTCTGCGGGGTGAAATTCACCACAACGTGTTTAGGCATGCAAAGACACAAGAGCGTTGCACTTACTCACTGGTAGTGTGTTGCTATTCCCTTTAGATCAATCACTCTCCTTCTATTGCCAGATTCTGTATCAATGGATATTTTTTCTGATGTCTTCTAGACGTGTTTTACATAATATCATAATATAAAGTCAGTGTCTGGTGTCTGTAGGATTATAAATTCATAACTTTATCCTCACAAGAGCTTTTTTCAAAGTTCAAGTATATTTGCATGTTGGAGAGTTTAAAATGACCACAAACACTTCACAGGCTGACTTCCAAATGTAACAGTGCCAGAAAATGTGATGCTTGGTGCTGTATTACTACTATGTAATCACTCAGGTCAACAGTGGCTAAATTAAAAGTCAATAGAAAGTGGTGCCTTTATGATATCCAGTTCGTGGATATGCCAATTCACCATCATTAAAGATAGGGAAGTAAGTAGAGAAGTCTATTAATCAGCACCAAAAATCTCCATTCACAAAAGTGTCTATTATAAAAAGCATACAATATCTAGAAACAATCTGCAAGGTTGGCTAGCGACCGGGGCGTACTCGAAACAACAACACGGTTTGTACGATTGGGTGAACTGCTTGGCGTAACCAATAGACAGAAAAAACGGGCGATCGTGGCGCGAACATTGTAGATTCTTGGCTAGATCGATACGAAAGACATAAGGTATAACTTTACCGAACTTTCTCTGAAACAAAGCTGGCGATGCTGGTTATTTATACAGAAGCAAGTTCCTGTTGCGTGGTAGAATTATCGGTAAGTATTGCGATTTGCTATTGATACCAATACTGAATCAGCAACATAGTTTGCAAAACATGTGGAAAACGGAAACTACTGGCTATGCCCACGGGTTTCTAGTAGCATGCGAAAATGCTAAGTCGACAGTAATAGCTTCCGTTTCAGGTCTAACATGCTGAAACGATACCTAAGCAACCAGACACCTTGTGACTATGCAACTATTCTGATGATATGCTATGATACGGAATAGTGACCCTGTCACAAACCCTTTACAAGTTACTATGAACTACAAGACATTTATATTGAATTAGAATTTATATTTAATGGGCACATTTAAGGTACAATCATTCTGAAATCAAGGTACACAAAATATTAAATAATTTCTATTCCATTTCTTTCAGTAGCCTAACCTTCAGGAAGACTCATAAATTGGATATCAACTGTCCTGTTACTTAACATGCTAGCTACATTTTCTTGTAGGTAGTCCATGATAAAATCTTATATGCTGCCTGAATGCATTCCAACTTTTCTGTCAAATTGGAGGTGTGGGGCTACCAGTTTGCTGAGTTCACTTGAAACATTTCTAACTTGTGGACGCTTGTCCTCATCTCTAAAGGGGGGTTCCAGAATACCTTTAGCATTTTGCTTGTCCTAAGCAGTGAAATAATTGGGCAGGTATTCAATATGCAAATATGACAAATACAGAGGTAACCTGATGTAAGTTACATTATCATGAAGTAGCACCAATAACTGACAACATCAATTTCAGCACTAATAAAGTGAATAAAACGTTTCTTGATGATGTTAGAAATATGTTTATTATCAGATAAGGATTATAAATCCAGATTTCATTTAGTCTTCAAATAGATACCTATTGTGATGAACATTTTCACTGTAGATATCAACATTGCTTGTAATTATATAGGTATATGTAGGCATATTTTTTATTTTAAATAAATGGAAAATCGAATTACTTATGAGTTTCACTTGTTCAACAACTTGTTCATGATTTGATAATCACTCGAAGTGTCGATTGTTGCGCAATCTATCCATCATGAGACCAACATTGCAACAATTCAATACCCAATCAATATACGTCGGCTGCGTATGTCAACTGATAGGCACTCAATAAGATAAAGGACACCTTTCTGTTCCTTCGAGAATTTCTTGTGTGGGAAAATATTATCAGAGTTTTCAATCGCTGAGTTTACTACACAATCAATAACAACACAGGTATAGTTTCAAATGACGTTCCTTCACATTCTAGCCATCATTATTGGGTACTTAACAAATGGTGGAAGATCTATGCAAAACTATCATCAATCAGCTTGACGATTAAAGGATCTTAAGTCTAGGGTGTTACAATTATCAACTGCTGCTCATATTTCTAGAATAAAAACTTACAATCCAATGTAGGTTTAGATACATAAGTACTGAACAAACTAATTAATCAATATGAAGTCCCTCTCAGTGGATCACAGCTGAAAGTGTGCCTCTTTTAGCGTCCAAGAAATTATAATGCAACGGCCGTGCAGTCTATCTTCTTTGGTCAAATTTGGGGATGAAGCAGAATTCATAGGGATCGACTCGGTGTTTTCCAAAATTCCATGTTGGATAGAAAAAGCTGATCTGTATCCTCTAAATGCTTTTAATATCAGGTGAAATGCTACCTCATGAACTGTTGCCAAGTTTTGATGGCTTCCTTTCATCTATTTGTGTACCCCGAGCCCTTTGACCGAAGCACGGAAGCACTCATATTGCCTCCCTTTACTGCCAACTTCTATACGTAATAAAAAATCTCGCGTGATCCATATATCCCCCAACTACCCCGCTAAAATTAATAAAACAAATAAGCGATAGATTCAAACAATGATATTTTGTGTGGTAAACATTTGCTTTATATAACTCTCCTGAATATGTTTCCCATTTAAATACGAGTTTGAAATGAAGAGAACGTGCTGCCATTAAATCGCTTATGGTATCGACTGGGGAAATAAGAGATTACGTGACTCTGAGTCTTCTTGAGGAAGGTTTCAGCCGGTGAACGATACGTCGCTGCTCTCGACTTCCTAGCCCTGAAAGAAAACTCTTCTTCACCAATTTCTTATCATGCTAAGGGATCATATGTTACATAGATTATTATTGCATCACCGTTCTTGTTGCCAATACAATAAATATTGCACCCACGCTAAAAAAGGACCATGCAGTAATGGCTACACAACGCATCAGCAAACTATTCATAATTGCTCTGGTGTCACCAAAAATAAAACGCTAATACATTGTTACAAAATTATCACTATTTTAGGTCGTGCTATTAGTGTACAAAATAAGCAGATCGTAAAAAACTGAACATTTGAATATAAAACTGTTTGAAGTTACGAAGAATAGTGAGCTATCAACATTAAAATGAAGCCTTGCAAATCTGGTAAAATTATTGCTTGTCAAGTGCATCCTAACGGGTTTTTTTGCTATTCGAAGATGATGTTTGTTACTGCGCAAGTCAAATCAATCCCTTAGCATCGTACTTTTACCAAATTCTTTTAGATTCGCAATAAAAACAGAAAATACTTCCTGCTACTCAACTTTTATAGCAGGTGTAGGAGAAGGCCGCATTTTGCTATTTCTGACACCTGTCATACCTATCGCCACCCAAATCTATCAGCTTTCTTGAATGTACTTACTAATTCAACGTGACCTTTTCATTTCAAGATACCTTCAACACAATAAAACGAGCGCAACTTTGTGAAATCTTACTGTAATATTTTGCTCCGCAAACCTAAATACTATTCATCCATCGCACATTCCAAATTGTCAAATCCGATGTTTCCATGCTACTAGCAAGTCACCGGCATGCATCAAATTTACAGAATACATTTTCCACAATAACGTCCACAAAAGGATCTGTATAACTTCATCCCGACTTTCTTGCTTACAACCACCACGTATCAATCTAAATGGGACCTAAAGGACAAAACTGACCGCTTCGCTCATCCGTCACCTCTCCCTTAAACCACTTTAAAAGGTGGGTTGTAGAAAGTGAGGGTCCTGTTACTCAATTCTTAGGATTTGACGAGGCTCCGAAAAGAAGACCCATCGTCCAACCTTCTCTGAATCGCAGTTCTTTAGGAATAGTCCCTAAAGGAAAATGGTGATTTCAACTCCCATTTGAATCTGATTCACGTGAAGCTGCCTTACTCCTATGTTTGATGTTACAGCGTTCCACTACAGATCTTAAACTGATAGCAAAAGATACTTTTAGATACTTTAAAACTGCAATCACCACAAGGCACGTTCTGATTCTCCGGAAACATAAATATGTAAACTAAAAGCATTACATGCATTAATAGAACATTGGCTTCATTATAAATGCACATTGAGTGCATATCCCAGTAAGAATACCCAATATACAGCCACAATACTTACACATACAAAGGTGTGAAACCAGTAAACAGCCTCACTTAGCCACGTGCAACTTTAACTAGCTTAAATCACACAGAACTTATAAAAACTCCTCTAGCCCAACAAATGGCCAACGGTTTGAAAAACGTTTAAAGTTGCAGGGCTGTATCTTAAGCTCATGAGTAACCAGTACCCGTTTCTGTTATATTGCCATAGACGCTCGATCTGGAATCACCCTTTTCACCGCCTGTTTAAGGAACACACTACTTCCTCCAGAAATAATAGGTACATTGTTCTTTAAATGAAAAGATATTAACTCAGGAACGTCCTTGAAAACCCTGTCTTTTGTTCTGACCTAGAAGAGAAATTGTTTATTTCTGAATTGAGAACTGTCCTTTGAAGTGAATAATATACATTGTATAAAATTAGCAAGTGAATTTATCACATACGTTGTGGGAATCACCCACGAGGATTCTCTCATAGTCGTGTTTGTAATTTCTTGCTTGTTAGAGACGAACGCCATTTACTGTCGTTTAAGTAAATTCCAGTATGATGAGAAAAATGGAAAGTGATTGAATTTAGAGACCTGATATACCATTCACTTTATTGACCAGTGAATGTATTGGTAAACAGGAAGCTTTACTTTTTCACGTAGGTATTTTATAGGAACTTTCATCTTTGTATCGCTGATATATTTTAATACATTCATTTTTTGTACGCTTAAATAGAGAAGCAAATTTGTATGAGAAAGAAATTGTCAGAATTGTCAGAGCTTTATGGATAGTTAGAAAATAGAAAAGTGCTGCCGCCGTAGCTTGAGAGAGTTGAAGTGTCGTTTGTCACTCTTTACTGTGTGCTGCATTTGAACTAGTGCTGATTTGCCTTGCGCATATATGAGAAGATAGGAAGTCGCAATATACGTACTTACAAGAAGAATGAATACTGACTATAAAAAGTTGACTTCTAAAGAGAAACACCAATGCTAAGATACCATTTGAGGATTTTTAATTAAGGATGCAACAGACACACCAAGACCCAATAAAGATATACATAGCGAGAAGCTCCAAGATGTGCACAATTTTGTATTTTAGTTGCCATCATTTGTGAGCACGGCAATGAAACGTAAGATTTGGATGCCAAATTAGCCAAGGGAATAAAATCATCTGGCCACCTAAAGCCGATACGGAAGTCAGTAGAATCAGTAGAAACACAAATATCAGGCCCTATAAGACCTCAATAATCACAACTTTCATCTATGGTTAAAAATGGAAGATAAAACAAGAAGATGAAATGGTTATGAACGTCTTCCAGAGTAACTTCTTAGGCAGTGGTTCCCAACCTAAGGACCCCTTTTACTAATTTCAAAGCGCTTAACGACCCCTGAGAAGAAAGTTTCTCCCTGAGGCCTAATATACCTCCCTTTATCCCATATATGGGTCCCAGGGGAGAGTCTTTTGTGAGTAGATTCTCTTGAGACCGGAGTGCTTCGGACTCGATCGAAACTTTCTGGTGAAAAACCACTTAATTTTGTACATTTTATTAACAAACCTTTAATATATACAAACATACATGTACGAAATAGCGAATTCATTTTGTACTAAAAAGCTTTTTACGTCTGACACTCCTCAGAATACAATTCGTCAGAAAATAACCGAAAAGAGGAATCAACGAAATTATTTACCCAACTGTGTTTCACAAGGTAGCCAATCAGAATTCTGACTGCAAGATTGGTCTTATTTTGACCAATCACTGTCCGTGAAGCTGAATGGTTAACCGAAAAGGCCCAATGAGAAGACAAATTCTTTTTGTCTACAAAGCAACGGTATTCTTGCTTTGATGTGAATGGATTCTAAAACAGCCAAATGAAAAGCAGATCTAGCTTTCCCAATTATGCGGAAGCGATCACCCGTATACATTTTGGCACAGTCTGGGTTTTCAAGCATATGCTGCCCTATGGCTTAGTGGTGTCTTTAGATTTTGAAACCCGAGGTGGTTATTTCCTTGTAGGAGCTGATGCTTGGCGAATACAAGATGGAAAATGCTGTTTAATTCTCTCAACTAACCTCAAAGTCGTGTGGCCAACATAGCCAGCCTCGCACTGACAAGAAAACGAGTAAACTACAATGCTGTTATTTGTGGAAGGCAAACGGTCTTTGTGGTTAGTTGACAGCGCTTTCTTACGGAAATAAACTTTGGAACTACGCGATTCACCAAACATAACTCATAAAAGGAAATAGATAACTTTGCAGTTCTTACCTTACCTCTCAGCTTGATGACTTTGTTCAGATCTCCGATCTGCTATGAATTCGCTATTTCGTGCAGTTTTATTATTCTGTACCATCAACAAACTTTTCAAACATACATGTATTGTTTCCTATCCTCTTCCTACGCAAAATGTTATAGGCATTTGCAAGGGCAAGAGAAACAGACGAAAAAAAGGGTGTTAATTTGTCTGACGGAGCTTTGTTATGGGCGTTCTTTTCGTTTTGGCTTTGTAACTTATCTTAAACTTATCAACCCAGGCTGTCATTCTGCTTTTCGCGACCCCATAGACGCCGCGACGCACTGGCTGAGAAAGACACAAATAGTCTAGATAAAATCAAGTAATAGAAAGATCAAGTAATAGAAAACGACATTCTCCAGCTCTCATCCATGAATATACTCAGTGACTAGATTTGCTCAGCGACAAACAAAAGAAATTGCAATAGATATACTCTATGCTGACAACCAAGCAGCAGCTACATCTTACTTTACACCGATGGTTAGGGAAGGGGGGAGTCCGAAGAAGCAGTGATGCTTAACTGTAAAAAACCAACGACAGAAAGCAAGAAGCAACACTCGACAAGGCTCGGGGAGCATCGACAAACAGAAATGTATTGAACCTTTCAATGGAGGTCCTATGCACCAGAAGACACTGAGTTGCTTGGTAGCTAACAGTAGTTACTAACCCTAACACATCTTTTAAATAATGCAAAGGCCTGTATGCCACTGTTGTTATAAATCATGGCTCCAATATCAGTACATCAATCGCCGTTAGTTAGTGTTTGTTTGTGTTTTCAATAAATGATGTGCTGGTTGCAAATGTCAGCTCGTTTACGAAGATAAAATAAAAAAATATCGAGCCTTTAATACACAGAATGTTTTTCTTCTTCCCTTCTCTTTGTTGTTAAATGACCCACCGTCCATAGCAGATTTTAGGTAATCTTACCTCTGCATACTTTTGAAATCTGCCTCTTTGTGTTCACTTAGACCCTTTAAATCTTTTGTTTTGTCCCTTGCATACCCTTTTATGGTACCTGCACCCTATTTCACCATTAGAATGATTCTTTTCACCTTTTAAAATGATTCTGATGACAAATCAGTTTAACAACGATGCATAGCTTCAGTACAAAAAGCAGTTCTAGAACAGAGCATATGAATACTACATAAATCTTCACTGAGGTGAATTAAAGCTTTACTCACCTTTCCCTCTGGGTCTACCAATAATAGATGTCTGCAATGACCATCTTGCATACCAGATAAAACATACTGCCCTTTTGAACTTGAACTCTCCCTAACTAAAAAATCTCCATCAGCACGTATCACTGCCTCTGCCTCTTCACGCTTTATATTACCATGAAACCAAGATTCCTTTGATAATGGGTTCGGTTTCTTGTACTCATCCATGGTTGGGATAGGTTCTACGTTAAAAAAGAAATTCCATTCTTATGGCATAAAGCTTGCTCTAGTTGGCCAAGCAAATCATAGTATGTGGACACGACAACACCACCATGACAAAAAAGCATCATGATCTAAAAGTTTAGAGACAGCTTTTACTGATATCACTTTACACTCAGTTTTCTTATCAAGAATACCAAATTGTGGCAGTAGGACTTAAGTTTAGGTCAAACATGAAGAAGAGAGCACTTTCGGGCTTTTCATTAAATAACCATGCAACCTACTGCAGTACAATACCATGATCAGGAGGAATCACTTAGCAGTTTTAGCCACTTCTCCTTAATTGCTCTTTTGAGCTGGTCAGTTCCTATATCTTGAGGTAGAATCCTTGTACTGGCATTAACTGCTCAGGTCAAAATTAATCATCTCTCTTCGCTATATTCAGTGTGCTGGATTTCTGATGCTTCCTGTAGATCATTTCAGAGATTTCTAATACATAGATACTGTATGTTGAGAGGAGTCACTTTCCTGGCCAATGATACAAGCCAACCATATTTGTTCTATTTGTGGTTAACTAGTGTGATAAAGAAATAGAGAAGTCAGAAGCTTTTCATGGGTCAATTGACTACAGACTAAATTGCATATACAATGTGGAGACAGACTGTATGACAGACTATGGCCAACTGCTCACTGATTGCTACAAAAAATTCATCAAACAAAGATGTGGCCACTTGCCACTATTGCACAGTAGTGGCATAGTGATAGAGTGTCAGACTCACAATCCAAGTGTAATGAGTTCGAGCCTACCCTGAGCTTTCCTGCCACGATCATGGAGGTATTGTGCTCTATGATCTGCCCTCGTGCAGTGGAAAACTATGTTTCGAGGGATAGGATAGAGAGGGGACTGCAAGCATGGATAGATTGTCATTCAATGGGGAAAAGTAACCCCTTCAAAGTAGTGGCTTCAGCTTTGAATATGGCAAGGGGAAAAAAGTAACCCAATTATTGAGCTTGTTTAAGATCAAGCAAGCCCTTGTCAACATGGTTCCCATTAATGGTCAAATTGCTCACCCTACACAAACCATACTGTAGATTGCGAGTCAACATAAGTCCATCATAGTCAGTGAAAACAATGAACTGTGTTCAACAATTTTAAATTATTACTTTTGTTACTGTTAATTCCAATAATCCTTAAATTATACCACTTTTTAATCACAATAATCAACTGCCTACTTGCCAAATCCTGAAAAAATAATAAAAAGAAAAAATACACTAAAGTAATTGTCTTTACTACTGTTTAGTGGTGTAGAATGATCAAATACTTACGATAGTCACTACTATCTTCATCACTTTCCTGCAATTTTTTACTCTGGGATCCTCCAGCAGGTACAAGATACCCTTCAGTGTCTTTGTATTCTCCTTTTTCCGTTTCATCTTCAAAAGTTGTCCAATTATTCGAACCATTTGATTGGTCTACAGAAGACAAAATATACTACAAATTTAGCACACAAAAGATCCTCACATCCGTACATAAATGCACAAAAGAACATACATAGCCACATAGCTAAAAAAGGAAAAGGAAAGGCATTCACCAGATGGTTTAACGCACAACCAAATTGATTACATCATGATCTCAAACAGAGTACAATCCTGCAAAAAAAGAAGCAAAACCAGAACACTACCCGGGGCAGATATTGGTAATGACCATGATCTTGTCATGATGACATTCAAAATAAGACTTAGCTGCAGAAAGAAGAAGAACAACAACAGAGTTTGTTTTGACATTGTAAAGGTAAAAAATCCAGAGATAATAAAGCAACATCAACAAGAACTTCAAGGATGTTTTGTGTCCCTGTTACTCTTAGGCAATGTATAAGAGGTATGTGATAGCTTTACCAACATTGTGCAAGAAACAGCAAAAAAGTACTTGGAACAGGAAAGCAACAAAGAAACCTTGAATAACTCCAGAAATTGTGAAGAAATGTGATACGAGGCGTGAACAAAAAGGAAAACAATTTACCATTAATGATGAAATGTCAAAATACAGAAAGATGAACAAAGAAACAAAAAGGGAAATCTAAAAAGCAGAAGATAAATGGCTGAAGGAGTAGACTATGGAAATTGAGAAGAACTTGAATTGTCACAACACAAGAAAAGCTTATGCACTGGTAAAATCACTGATGAAAACCAAACAACCAAGAATGAATGTAATTGAGGACAAAAATGGAAAACTACTGACAAACAAAAAAGATGTAATAGAGATATGGAGAGAGTACAGTTATGGCCTGTGCAACCATGCAGCTGTAGTTGACATCAGCAACATTGGAGAAGGAAAGGAAGAAGTGTATGAAGAAGATAACAACCAATTTTAAGATCTGAAATTGTAGAAGCTATCAAACATCTGAAGAGCAACAAAGCACCAGGTATTGACAACATCAATGGAGAACTAATCAAAGAAGGGGGAACAGGAATAGTAGACATCCTATTGAAAATATGTAATGAATGCTTGTTCAAGAAAAAGGGCCAAGACAATGGACAGAGTCAATTTTGATTACCATACCTAGAAAAGTAAATCTGAATGCATGTGAGAACCACAGAACTATAATCCTGATCAGCCATGTAAGCAAAGTTCTGTTGAGAATCATCCAGAACAGAATGAAACCAAGGATAGAAGAAGTGCTTAGGGAAGAACAGGAAGGATATCAAAAAGGAAGAGGCAACGCCGAACAAAACTCCAAGTTGAGAACTGTATGTGAAAAGTATAGAAATGTAAACCGCACCATCTACCACAACTTCATCAATTTCAAAAAAGCTTTTGAGCACAGTGGCACACAATGAAGAAGCATAAAGTGGGAGCCAACATAACAACTCTAATAAGAAAGCTCTATGAATCGGCAAAAAGGAACAGTCTTAATCAACAACAACTATATTAAATGGTTTACTTCAAATGCACGTGTCAGACAAGGCTGCTTGCTTTCTCCTGAACTTTTCAACCTGTTCCTCGAGAGAGTAATGACTAACGCTCTTGAAGATGACATCAATGGTACTAAGTATGAAGGTAGAAGAATCAACAACATACAATTTGCAGATGACATAGATGTAGTTGCAAGTGCAGAAGAAGGTCTGAGAGATATGACACATAAGATCAACAGAGCCGCTAACAGATCCGGCATGGAAATCAACAGACAGAAGGGTAAGGCGATGATAGCTGGGGCAGAACTGAAAACAATACTTCCACCTATGTCAGTGAACAGCGAACACCTAGAACAGTTAAAGGCCTTCATATACCTTGGGTCATTCATAACAGAAGATGGCACATCCAACAAAGAAATACTAGAAAGACTAGGAACAGCAACAAGTGCTTTGGTGAGATTGGACAAAATCTGGAAAGAGAAACACCTACCATTATCAACAA
>JAAAKL020013854.1:0-12240 GCA_010016065.2 Carybdea cf. marsupialis auct. non (Linnaeus, 1758) | reverse complement strand
CGATCTGTTTTACCCACATACTCTTCGCCACAGCCTGGACATTTCAACTTGTAGATCACATTCGCTTTCTGAGTTTTAGCAAAGATTTCAGAAGATATGTCGGATACATTTCTGTCGAAATCTTTAGCATCGTCCATGATGATTTGCTGCCCGTTGCTGCATGATGCTCCGCAGCAGTTGGAACAATCAGTGACACAAAGCAGGCCGTGTTCCTTGCAGGAACATGCACTAGATCTGCAGAGTTAGAATTTGCATTTACATAGGACTACCTTCAACAAATCTGGCCGGGCTAGCTTGCAGTCAGTCATAATTGGTGTCAAGCAACCTGCTTCTGTCTTCCATCCCTAACTACCGGAATCCACCATCTCAGAAAGACGCTTCCAAGTCATAACTTGTAGATCAACCCGAAGTCAGTGAAAACGAGCAGCTCTTTCCGTTAAAGGGAGGAGTTCAGGCTTAATAAATTGTTGCGACTTGGAAACCAAACTCAAGTAGAGAGTGTGTCGGAGGTCATTCACTGAGTCTTCGGGTTTGCCACCGTACATGTTTACAAATAATTTCAAACCGGATTCACAAATACTTTCTAGGGTGGTACCCTCTCCCAGAAATATATTAGCAGCATTTTGCACTTCTTTTGAAGTAGACTAGAGCTTCAGAGTGGTTCCCTTGGCCTGCCCGAAAACTGCTGATGTAGTATCACAACCACTGAGGGCGTGAGCAAAGATAAGATCTTGGGTTCTAATTTTCGGTGAACATCCCAAATGCTCACATATCTCATATCTTTCTTTGATCTTGCGGCAGCCTTAGAGAAAAGAATAGGGTATTCATATCTGGCTTGAAATGATGTATGAGCATGACAAAAATGTCTGGATCATCTGCTACTACGAACGGTAGGACAATCATTACAGATCACCTCCAGTTCTGACGACACGATCAGTATAACAGCATCGCTGTCTACTTGTTTCACTTGATTAGCATCTGTATCAAAAGCTTCCATGAGAAGTGAAAGAAACAAGGATTTGTTGCGCTTGTTGGAAAGAAAGGCTTGCTGTGCTGTGCAAATATTGTAGGCGCAGTTACTTGAACGTTCGAACATGTTTTCCTGCCTCGTCTAGACGGTAGTTGTTGCAAGACGGGACCCTAGAGATCGGATTATTCTTGATTACTTTGATAACACACTTTATAATAGTACAGAATCCTTGTATTGAGGATTACGTGAAAACATTTATGATATTGTATCAAAGGTCTACTCAGTGATTAGTTTCCTACCTTGCGCGTATACGACAAACTTCTTCTTTGCTCAGTTGCTATTTCAATAGATAGGATTTTGATGAATAGAGATTACTTAATTCGATGATTTAC
The DNA here is from genome assembly GCA_010016065.2 of Carybdea cf. marsupialis auct. non (Linnaeus, 1758). Taxonomy (NCBI): domain Eukaryota; kingdom Metazoa; phylum Cnidaria; class Cubozoa; order Carybdeida; family Carybdeidae; genus Carybdea; species Carybdea cf. marsupialis auct. non (Linnaeus, 1758). The sequence continues at coordinate 10,878 of JAAAKL020013854.1, read as the reverse complement.
TGTGTCAATCACGTATATTTTCCCAAAAAGTATTGATTTGATTGGTGCTTGACGATATGAAATTTCACTTAGGCAATTTAATCTGATAAAGAGTACGGAATAGATATTTTTACAAAGGGTAGGGGCAACAAATTTGCCTATCATGGCTTTGGCACCATGACATTTCTTTTGATTGGACGCAATCTATGACTTGAGTGGACTTGCACGTCCAATGTGTATGCTGTTTAAAGGAGTCAGCATGAGAACTGTCAGATTTGATGAAACAAATGAAACAAAAGTCTGTGTATGCACCGGCTTTCAGTCTCAATCTCAGGGTGAGTTTGAATGCCCTCAAAGAAGTCAGGTCAACACCAAGACAGCTGTACTTTCTTCTTAAATGATATAGATAAAATTGTAGGTAATTTAATACTCAGCTCACACTTGTTCCATAATGGCTTTACTAAAAATAGCATAATGATAATTTTCATTTGTGACATTTCTAAATGTAAAAGTTGGCACGGGCGTTACATAAGTTTGGAACCACCAAAAACCATTGTGTTCATGCAGCTGCTTGACTCAGACATCCGGCTACCGATCTGATTAAGCCGGAGATTCCTACTTCTATCCAACGTGACAAATTGACAATGTAGCAGAGAGTCTCTGCAGATCTCTACCATCTGGAAAGTGTTGGTGTTGCTAAGCTGAGTTAAAAAGATTGATCTAGAAGATGGGAAGTATGGTGAAGAAGGTGATCTTGGAGACAATTGCCAACAAAGCGTAACTCTTTGCTACCAAACGTCTACGATTTAGCAACTCAGATTAAATATATCCCAACGTTATGTAAAAATAAGAAGTGTTCTATATAGATATAAATGACAAAGTTTTAAAGCAAAACCGAAAATATAAAGTGACGTGAATGACTTTCATGATTCATCCCTATTCCACCTCTAAACGTTTCCTCTAGATAACACTATGAATTTTTCTCTAAACGATAAGTATATCTATTTCCTAATACTCATTGCTTATTCTGCGATTGTTCATTCGATTCCTAAATATCTAGGATGCAGAACAAGGTTTTGCATTTTTAAAAATTTAGCAATATATCTGCATGAGGTTTGACGATTATCAGTCATGGAATATGACACAATCACATCTGATCCTGCAATAAAAAAGCCCTACGTTTCCCTTCCAATATTGGTGCATGTGTAATTATCACTCGCTGTATGTCTTTATCTGGATCTCCTGCAGGGCCTTATTCTATCGTATAGATAGCAACAAACCTGACCCGTATTTGCTGCTGATAGCATCTGTGCTTTTAATAAAAGTTGTCGACGAAATTGCTCGTACAAGTTATCATTTTACTTCTCCTTAATCATGTTATCAAATTTGTCTATTTAAATGTTTTGGTTGACTTTCATCTTTAAAAAGTTTGTTGCTTTCCACGGGTACCTTGTCGTTATGACTCTAGTATTGTCACTTGCTACTTTCCACGAGTACCCTGTCTTACCGACTCTAGTATTGTCGTTTGCTACTTTCCACGGTTGTGGTACTGACTATAGTCATAGTTATAGTCGTGCGTAAAAAACGTGGATTAGCATCATTCTCTTTAATGTGCAATGTCGAGAAACATAGTTGTAATGTCGACGAATATTCTGGTGATTCAAATGTTTCTTGTTTTCTTCCCTTTTCGGTTGTTGATGAGGTTTTTCGTCTCCTTGTTCAATGGCGGTTTTGAAGGGCGCGGGGCCCTGGGCCGAAAATGTTTGCGGGGCCCTATGACGTCATGCATTGCAAGGAAGTTCAGACATGATCGTACCGCGGAAGTTCCGGAGGGATTTTATTCCTTCCAGTGGATACAGTTTCTTGTTTTCACGTACTTCCATGTGGTACGTAGTTGATATGGGCAGTTAGACACATAATTTTTTCTTAGCATTGCGGCCCTCTCGGCCTCCCCCTAAAACCGCCACTGTTCTTGTTTTGTCGTTCTTTCGCCTCAGCTGCCGTTGGTTTAGAGGCAGAGATTGGCGAGCGGTGAGAGAAGCTGATTCACAATATAAGGTTTGTGAGCTGAACATATGCATTTAGATCTTTTGTGAGATTGAGAGGTTTGAGTTCTAGTCTTGATCCATCATCCTCGAGCAGCATATAAAGTTGATTGTGCTTTAATGTACTAGGGAACAAAATTGGGAAACGGCACTCATGGCGAAAATGCACACACTGTTGCAGCTACAGCGTGTTTGTACTCCCCAAAGAGTCGCACAAGAAAAATTTGTTAACAGCAGGCCTAAGCTATAAGTAAATGTCAGTTGTAAAGCGATTTAGAATATGCCTGGCTTAGAAATGGCCCTACATAAATGCTGTGTGCTATACTTGGCATTAATTTTGTTTATATCATTGTCGGAGGATGTCATCATTCCTGTATTAAGTGGCAATTCTCTTGCGACATCTTGCAAAGCTCCATTTAAGCAGTTGTTTCTCATAGTTACATTCTTGTTTAATGTACTGCTTATCATCTTGGTTGTCCTTTTTCTCGATAGATTTCAGAACGGTAACATGTAAATCAAAGTGGAGACCTCTCTTTACTATGAGGAGATATATTGAGATTTTTCTTAGTTTCCTTACACGGTTTATTCTTCTCTCACAGGAAACATGCATCTTTTCGTATTGAGACCAAAAACCTAGGATCTCCTTGGATGTTTCATATTCGACTCAGAGAAATGTCCTATTGAGAGTTTCCAGCCATAATATTTACAAGTAGAAAATGAAGAACTATTATGTACTACATTAAAAGAGCACCGGAGAGACCTGAGTAATCTGCAGTTATCAATTAGATATAAAGTTAATTATTTTTCCAGATCGATGCTTTAAATCACTTTACCAGGTCTCTTCCCTACAACTTTGGACTACGAAATATGAAAATTTCCCCAACCCCCGTTCCAAAATATTATTCAGTTTGAAAACGAGCATTTTGGGCACTTGCATGTCAGACCTCCCTGCTGCTAAGCGGAGAGGTCTAGAAACAAATAATACCAGACCTGGACACTCCTGTCATGTGGCAAGTGTCTTGCTCCATTTTCACCACAATTTAGTAAAAGTTTATCTTCTATTTGTCCATGATTGCAGATACGAGAAATATGATACTACTAGAGGGATTAACCGGCCTTGAAGGTGGCCTTGCAGTCTGCCAGTAAACAAAATAGCATCATATATAAATACTCTGCCTCCATCTCTTTACTTACACAGTAGTGGCATAGTGGTAGAGCGTCAGACTTACAATCCGAGTCTCATGAGTTCGAACCGATCCTGAGCTGGCCTGTTACTGCAAGGTGTCCTCGTTTTGAGATATTTTTTTTGTTCTCGCTTCTATTCTTACATGGTTTCCCATGACACTATAGTTACTCCCAGATTTTCGTGGGGCGTCAGGGCACTGGCAATTACATGGCCTGCCACGAGCTTGCCTGCCACGACCCCGGAGGTACTGTGATCTGTCATCTGCTCTCGTGAAGTGGGAAACTATGTTTCGAGAAATAGGGCAGAGAGGGGACTGCAAGCATGAATAGCAAACATGAATAGATTGTCATCCAAAGGGTAGCAATAAATAACTTCGTCCCTAGTAGTGACTTCGGCCTTGAACAGGGTAAGATAATAATAAATAATTTTAAAATAGTCAATTTCGGCGTTTTCCCTAAATGTATATCAGCTTTAGCATCTCGGGTACTGACTATCAAGAGCATTTTAAGGGGGAGGGGTATAAACTGAATTGCCGAGGTTGTACTAATACTGCAGAAGATGTTTCATGGCGGATAAACATAAAAACAGCCTTAATCACGTTCACTATTCAAAACACTTACTTCGTACGATATCTCAGAACGCTTTGCATTTAGACCTCCTCCCCCCTTTAAAAGCTCAGAGTGCACCACTTTCTGTTAAAGATAACAATTTAACACATTCCCAATTATACGACGTAAATATATCTCCATAGTAGGCAAAGAATAATTCAAGCGTATAAACTTGTGCTCTTAACATTGTTAATCCGTACTATGAGTAAAGATTTGGCAAAACATCAGCTGGAAGCCTCTTTGTGCTACCTTTTGCATCTGACTCCCTTACTGTCATCTAAAGTTAGGCTCCTCTATGTATAAAAAAGCCAGACTTCCCTTTTACGTTTCTTTTGCATTCTTTAGACTAACTTTTAACTCTTTAAAGGGATAGGCACAATATTTCAGTAGTCAGGCTACTTGGTAGCCATATTAGAGCCATTATCCCTCATGCATTTCACAAAAAGTAAGACATGAATTCGGCAAGTTGTGTTTGCTCTTTGCTCTGCCATAGTAATGATAGTAGCATAGGAAACCTAAAACGGCAACACCTTCTCTCTTCCTTTAACAAGAACAGCACTGTCTGTTGATGTTTTAAGGCTCCTTATCATATATTCTACTTAAGATTTAATTGTATTGTTAAAACGAGCGGCCAGGTCAGCCACGGTGGTAATTTCCATCTTCCATCATTATTGATGAGTGACTTTTAAAAGTAAGCGTAGCTTAACGCTCGCATCGCAAAAGTAACCCATCAAATCCCATACCATACCGTGAAAGTTCCTTTTAAGTCTTGAATTAATGAACTGACCTGGGCTATAATCAGCTTGTGGTCCGAAAGTACTTTAATCTCTTCACGGAAAATGATAGAATATTAGGGAAAGCCACACATTTTTCCAAGCGCCAACTATTTCTACAGTATGCTTTGAAGGAATAGAGAGAAGGAAATCAATAAATTCCGAAACCTCGCCATCATCAAGAGCCAATCAATTTAATATATATATATATACATATATATATATATATATACACACACACATATATATATATATATATATATGTAACCAATCAGACACACAAGCAGTCATGAACTACATTGTATAAAACTCATTAAACATGAAGTGCTAACGGCGCTGTCCCGGATCGAGCCCATGATCTCTGAAAACGAAGATTAACTAGTGCAACTAGAGCGAAACAGAAAATAAGGGTGGTGGTGGTGGTGGTGAGAATTCGAGATTGACTACCCGGATTGTCGACTTTACTATTGCACTAGTTAGTGCAATGGCAAAGTCTTCGTTTCGGTGTGGGAGATCCTGGGTTCGATCCAGGCCGGCGCCGTTAGTACTTCATGTCTATTGAGTTCTATATAAATATACATATACATATATACCATATGTATGTACATTAATATTTAGACAAATCACACATAAATTAAACGAATCAACAGACAGTCAATTATTGTCCTTCCATGACATAAACATAACCTTTTCAGCCCATTTAGCATGGCCAATGTAGCAATAGCCACACAAAAGATATAAAATCAAATAGTGTTGTATATACCCTTTGGGCAGGGCTTGATATTTTGTATAGTAAGTAGATGAAACCAATCTGCAAATCATGCAGGGATTACGCTTATCGACAACTTGAGGCAACCATCCCCTTGTCACACACAAAGCTCAAATTTTGTTTTAAATGATGAAAACAGAAAAATCCTATAGCATCTACATTGATAGATAGGTTTATTAAGTTGATGGATTAGGGATTCTAGTTTGTTTGCATTAATGATGATCATTGTTAATGTGAAATGGAAATTACGGGCTACGCCTATAAGTTGATGGCACGTTGTCTTGATTGTGGTTTGTACAATGGGGGAGGGGGAGAGTCACATACTAGTAAGAGCGCGTATAAACTGAGGAAATTCAACCTTCGCTTTGCCCATTAGATATCCTGGTTGGCTTGCTCGTGTTCTTTTTTTCTGTTCTTCTACTAATGGCGATGATCTTCGCAGAAAATGATATGGATCAATATAAGACTACAAATAGGTTTAAAGCAATAATGAGTACCGTATGCCTACTTCCAAGTCACCGAAATTTTCTTCAAGATATTGATCAGTCCATTTGCCAAAAAGAGGAGACTTCTTTCCTAAGTTACGAAAGACAACAGGTTTGGAAACTTTCACATATTTCTCCCAAAATTCTTCCGCTGAAGGTAAATCGAACCTTTCCTCGATGGTTCCAGGTGTCGTATGACCGCCAAAAGGTTGCAGGTGGCCAATTGGAACATTTTCCAATCCATAGTTACAAGATAGGAGAATCAGAAATTGGTAGGAAATAAACACCGGTGTGAACTCCATATCTCCAAGGCAAATCTCCAAATCCAATGTCAAGATGAGTAAACGTTCGCAGCAAACAAATTTGTCTCTGAAAGAGAACCAGACCCTTTTCATTGGCAAAATGAAGTAGCGTTGTTCTGAAACTTTACATGCTTCATTTGGCTTTAGCAAGAAAATTCCGTGCCCATATTGTTTTGAGAACAACTCAAGCTTTTAAAGTAGACCCATAGGACACTGTTGGAAGTGATGCCGTAAGAAACACTTGACAATATTCAAGAATCAGGACTAGTCTGTAGGAGGAGGGTCAAAAGCAATAAACTACATTCAAATTCAAACCGTATCAAATCACAAAATCTGTATCTCATAGCTTTATCTAAAAGACAACTACTCTCATCTTCAGTTCGAACACGGCTTAGTAAAAAGTGGCACATTTTTGTTCTTCTTGCAAATAATGCCATTCGAAAAGATATTCAAACATTGAGAAATTTTTGTGTCAGTTTGGTGTAACAACGGTATACTACTGTGTATCAGCAGCGTCGAAAAGAGCAAAATTTTGAAAAGTTGAAATATGAAAGGCAAAAAGTGATCAGCCAGGATGTAAATACAAAACATACTAAATCCACGCTTGATTATTGAAACTTGTCTTACCCGTACTCTTACAGATACATTTCACAAATGATTACTTGAAGTTACACAGTGGATTAGTCACAAATTGAAAGTCTCACTTCTTAGAGGTTACATATCTTCATTTGGGCTCTGACATAAGCTTATTTGCAATAATAAATTGTATTGAATTTGTCTTCTAAAGGTGGCATCCTGAAAGTCGGGTGCAGTCAATGCTGCAACGATACGATTCAAAATCTTTGCGACTATCGGGAAAGAAAACCCCCTTTTCTCCTGATATATTTATGAACTCACTAAACTTCACAGTTATAGTGCAGGCCCCCTCATGTTCTGCATAGCATGAGACATTTTCTATTCTCGCAGTCGAAAGCGAAATTATTTCTTAGGCTTGTGTGAGATGGTTGAGATACGCTTCTTGAACGGAAGTTGCCAACGTACTCGTAACCTCTCACGAAAAGAACTAGGACTGTGTCGAAACAGTTATGTCGTATAATTTCATCATCACCACAACGTTATTCCCATGATTAGTCTTTAACTTTAATCGTCACAGGCATTGCAAGATCATACTGCATTTGTTTTCATACTATGCACGATAGTGATCAGTTCAATAGCGTATGACGTAAGTTGTAAACAAATGTACGGATACTTGCCTCATCATTTGTTACCACGCGTAAATCATGCTGTATTTGATGTAAAATAAGTATACTTTCACCTACCTTCTTGAGTAACCGTATATTCCGTAAATATTTTAGTACGGCATATATACAGTAGTCTTCGACTGGTTTAATCAGTTGTGATCGACTGAAGTAACCCTAACCAGTCGAAGTGTAGCAACTGCAAGATCGTTGTTCCAAATCGCTTGGTAGAAGTCGCTCGTTAGAATTCGTCTATACAATACTCTTGTCATCGCCATCGGAACACTGTGGTCATTTTCATACATAGATTGTTGTAGCAACAAAGTCTTACAAGTCAATACATACAGCTAACCGCGCCTTGTACCTTGACGTTTCCAGACACACCTGACCGCTGACGCCCACACACTTGGTACACTACAAACTGTGATTTAACGTGGTCGAGGCGGAGAAGAAGCATTCTTGTAAATGAGAAAATGGGAAGCCTTGCGAGTCTTGCTTGCGGCACGTAGATTGCAATTAATAATTGTGCCGGTCAACTTACGCAGAAAGAAAGTATGATTGATGATACACCTCTGGCATGGGAGTTTATCATTGGGGTACAAAGGGTACACATTCCCTTACATTGTGAAGAAAAAAGACATTACATCATAATATGTAATAATATAGAATAATAATTTGATAAGATACAATGTACTATATGATATAGCAACAAATAACATAATAAAACATATTCGCTCTAAGGGAGAGAGTGACACTCTTTTGTGCATCACATTAATTCCTTTATCTTGTAAAGATACAGTGAAATAACTAATGGGCATAACAAACTATACTAATCTAATCTTACTACACACTTATTCAAACATTTTGTAGGTTGAGAAAGAGTGAAGAAGCCAGAAAGCTTGCTCTCCTTAGTGAATCGGAGGGAGCTAACGTACTGTTGCTAGAGTGAACGATAGCTCACTGGAAAAGGTTATCATGCCTGGTGATATTGGCTTTCCAAAGAACAAGGGCAGGGCTAAAAAGAAGTGGTTGGAACTAGTCATTCGATCTCTGTATGGACCAGCACAAGCAATGCACCTCGCTCAAAACCGGCGAAAATTCAAGGCAAGGGTTTCTGCACTCACCGCTGAATATATACGGCCGTAAGGAACCGATGATGATAATAGTGTTGGGAAGTGGTTAAGGTTCCCTTTTGAACTTGCAGTAATCTGAATTTATTGACAAAACTTTGTATTTCTCCAAATGATTCTTCTAGGAAGTAATTTTGTTTTTGGGATATTCGTATTAAGCGTAGAAGATGATTTTTGATATCTGTAATAAGGAAGACTAGAGTAGAAAATTGTTATCAACAATGTCAGAAACTTCAATTCCTTCCATTTCCATAAAAATCTTGATTTCATCTAGTTGTTAGAAATGTAATGGAAAGGACACATTAGTATAAACTAGCAATTAACTAATCGTAAACTAACACAAATCAACTAACACCACCCAGATTCTTCACTAACCAATAATCCTTCACTGCCTTTTTTATCTGTTATTTAATAGGTTGTAATAGTCTAATATAAATGTTTGTTCATGTATTGTAATTTAAGTGTGTATGGCAAACCTCTGAGATATATAAACTCCGTTTTAGATATCTATTAAATAGATCGTGGTAAAACTGAATATGCGATTCTTCTGGATAATCTGCAAGCGCTGCCAGTGAGTTCCCCTAGAGCTGCCTCAAATAGAGAGAGGCGTTCGTTACAGAAGAATCGATGTAGGACCTGCGGTTGCTGCATCTGTCTTTGCTGTGGGAAGGTTTCGTCAGATTATAGTCCTTTGGATGTGCTAATGTCTACAGACTAAACACACACTGGACTACCCTTTACATCAATAAGGAGATGCTCACATTCCCATTTATCGTGGCATAGCATCTTTCCGGAACCACTCATTCTCATTATTTAGATAATTTCATGTAATTGATAACCGTTTCAGATGAGAAATAGAAAACGTCTCAGCGTCATACTTTCAGACCTTGGACCCCTCGATATTACGGTGTGCCGCTGAACCAAATAAGCTATAACGTACCCAAGCGGAAAATGCACTATTTTTCGGTCACTGCATTGAGTCCAAAGCCTCCATCGCGAAACATCACGCCCCAATTCTATGCAAATTTGGAAACCAGCCCCTCTGCGCCGTGCGGCATGACAGTAGACGAATTGCAAACCGTTCAATTAATCTGTCAAATAACCATCAAAAATCGGCAACTTGATCTGATCATTTCAAACCTCCTCTTGTTAACAATGCATGAACGTGGAAAATTCTTAAAACCTCTAAATCTAACATATAGTAAGAATACTACATCACGTAAGATAAACTTTGCTTTTAAAGAAAGCATTTCAAGCTGCCTTTTCTGAAGTGTTAGATACATCAAGGAAGCTACTGTTCCCTTCTTAATACACAATGCCATAATATATTTTGGAGGAGCATGATCACCTACCATACGATTTCTTTTCTACAATTCGTCCCGTTTTTTTGCTTTTCCTATCGTCTCCTCCATCCCCGAACTTTCGCCAGCTTCGTTTTCACCTTCGGGATTACCATTATCACCTTCACTTTCTTCGTCGTTTTCATTTCTCCCGTCGTCGGACTCTCTTTGACTAATATCATTGGCCTCAAGTACCTTTCTAAAGTCATCAGGTATTTGCCCCAACGGCTCATCTCTCCCATAATCATCTACGTATGCATCTTCCGTGTCCATTTCATCATCCTTATTTGCATCCTCATTATCTCCAGTTCCATTTTCATCATCTTCATTTCCATTTTCATCATTTCCATTTTCATCATTTCTATTTTCATTTTCATCTTCATCACCATCATTTTCATTTTCTTCCTCTTCCTCCTCTCTCATCTGCTTTAGGCTATACGGCATGAGAGCTTTACTCAAATGAGAAACTACCTCTTCCCTAGAAATGATCTCCTTACCTTCCCCACCCAGGTTTTCTAAGAACCTTTGTGCAAAATCCTTGCTTCCACCTAACTCATTGACATACGCCTGTACGAATGCTGCCCGACTCATAGCACCGTCTTTAGTTAATCTTGCTAGCACGTCGACGATATGTCTAACAGGAACGTATGAATATTCGTAATCATAGGTGTTAGTTAGTCCTTTGTCAATTAGCATTAGTGCTATTTGTCGCAATTGTTGTCTTGAAAGTCTTTTGACATTCTCCAAAGTTATTCGATCTGTATCTGTTACCCCAAAAATGTCAGCCAATTTCTTAACCATGATTGGCACTTTGGCCTTATCGGTAACACTATAAGAGCCACCTTCCCTAAATAAAGTATAGAGATCCTTCCCAGTACGACTGTGACTAAAAAAATTCACTAGGTCCTTCGCTCTAATTTCATACTCCAAATCGGGGTTTCCCATTGTCATTTCACCATGTCCTGGGTACTTCCAATCCACATCAAACTCTGACAATGGTGCAAACTTGGTATTACCACAAGT
>JAAAKL020013853.1:7500-12241 GCA_010016065.2 Carybdea cf. marsupialis auct. non (Linnaeus, 1758) | reverse complement strand
ACTCAATCACTCAATCACTCAATCACTCAATCACTCAATCACTCAATCACTCAATCACTCAATCACTCAATCACTCAGATACCCAATCACTCAATCAATCACTTAATCAATCATTCAATCAATCAATCAATCAATCAAACTATCAATCAATCACTCAATCAATCAATCCATCAATCACTCTCACTCAATAATTTTATCACTCAATTCCTTACTTGATTACTCAATCGGTTGACCAGGAAATCACTCACTATCTCAGTCATTGATTAAATCAATCAATCAATTACTTAATCAACTTGTCAGACATTCTATCCACACATTTTATCGTCACACAATCAAACCTACAAGCTGGCAGACTGTAAATAAATAGCCTGCCATTTTGTCAAAAAACATGGGTCAGGTAATCAGGCTGTTATTAAATTAATTTATGAATTTGAGTGATCAATTCAAGAGTATATCAGGCCGATTCATCAGGCACACAACCAAACAGAATATCGTTTGAACCACACAGGTGTAGTAGGCCGACCCTTCAGTATTTCAAAATGCGCGTATAAATCAAACATGGCACCTTAATATTGTTTTACAACTATACAAAAGTTTAATAGTCAATTGATTACGAAGGATCATCACTCAGCCTCAAAAGTTATTAACACGTCTTTTATGTAATCTCATAGTTGTTCTTCAATGTGCTCCCCTTGAGCTGCCTATCTCTCAACGTGCATAACCAAACGTAAGTTAAATGATAAAACTGTGAGAACCTTAACTGTTCATTGAATTGTGCTTTCCTCCATTACATTTTACTGTGAGAGATCGATCGCATGATAAAGTAGATCAGATACTAGACGTATTTCCTAAAGTCTCAACATCAGATTCCCTGGAATCCACATAATTAGGCAGTCATCCCTTGAAGCAGGCCTTTACTCAAGAGGGCAAATGAACATATCACAGTGTCGCTGTGAGCCTGTTCATACTCTTTGCTTCTTTGCTACACAATTACTGTAAAGCAGAATTAAATCCGTTTTGATTGAGAGGATAATCTTGCAAGATAACCGATCAGGTGGCAAGTGATAAGAATTTTCTCACGATGACATCTGTGAATAATCGTAATATTGCGGCTCATTAAAACGGCGTATTACGGATAGTACAACTCTGATCAGCCCGCTAAATCTTCTGACAATACTTTTAATGCTCTATGTAAAACCTATGACTTTTGCCATTGATTTTGCGTATTTACGCATGGCAGTAAGAGGAATGATAATTCCATCCACCTGATGGTATACGAGACTTCAAATTTCAACTGTTACAATAAATAAGCGTCTGGGATCCCCAATGACCTTCACTTTTGCTCTTGTAACGACGTTAAGTAAGAGACCTAGCCGTATCACAGCATATCAAAACTAGGCAGTTATCAGGGGGTTCGAATGGGAAATATTTTGAAATTTCTAAATTGTACGCTATTAGATTTGCTCTTTATAATATCACAGTCTACTATTTCCAGATCTGAATAATAGATACCGTTGATGGCTTCATTTGCGATGGGCAATGCTTTTCTGTACCCTTTAGGACATTAATGAGATAGAAATCAATCAAGACATGAACGCACTAGGGTTCCCCTGAATTCCACGTGTCTTAAAGTTACCAAAGGACTTGTACAGGTACCAGTACTACTTACACTGGTACAACTACATGATTGCTTCAACACTGTATACTATTTATTACAGACTGTGCTCTTGTCCTTTTTAAAATTTTTGTACTCTCAAACCATCTTATTTCGTCATTTTAACAAGTACTTTAACTCTGTAAATCAATTAAAGTTGTACCTATAGAAGGATTTCCTGAGAACATAATTATCTTCATACAATTGATCTAACTTACAATTTGAAGTGCTTGTGAGACTTCTAATATTCACATGAAACAATTGTAGTAAATGGGAGCAAATAATCTTTTCATTATATCTACGTTACTATATTGCCTTTAAATTTTTTCTGTACAGAAGTTTTGGGGTAAATGATTCATTGCATTTCTTGCGAAACGTTAAAAATAATTATGGCATGTGATCATTTCACGATAGTAAACTTACAATATTTTCTTTGCATTATTTTCTCCACAGAAAATCCGCTACCCTCTCCAAAATTTACAGATGAACCCAAAGACCTAACTTTTCTTAACACTGTACCTTCCCGAATACCTTGTAAAGCCGTAGGATACCCACCTCCAAAAATGTCATGGATTACAGAGTCTGGTTCAACTGTGGGAAGCGTTAAAGATGAAAGAATGATTCTCAGTGATGGTACCCTCCTTTTCCCTGCATTTTCTCCGAGTTCATTTACACCAAGCGTCCATCGAGCCAAGTACCGTTGCAAGGCAACTAGCAGCGTAGGAACTTTACTCAGCAGAGAAGTCACTGTGCATGCCGGTAAGATTTCTAAATGCTATCATTATTATCTTGACTTACAAATTTAGCTGTGAAGGGCGGCAGAAGGAGTTCAGCAACGATACTAACAAACTTCCAGGAAGGTCAACTTCATGTATTAACACATCATTGTTATCAATTTCTATTTTTATGTTTATCGTTTGATTCTTTGTTTCTTGTGGGTTTTTTTCAATGATTTCCCCTTTTCCCTATCCTTGATTCTACATATATATATATATATATATACATATGTATATATGTAGATAAATTTACATTTTACATTACTCTACTTTACAATTAGTATTCATTCTATGGTCTCAATGGTCCCGATGGATTTGCTGGGGGACAACAGTAAGAGTGTTTGTAGGTCAGAAATTGTAAACAAAAGATAAGTAAATAACTAACAAAAATGTTATTATCAAATATAGCATTTTAAAACTAGAAGTTATAAAATGTTGAAATTTTAAGGAATCCACAGCCAAAAGGAAGAGTTAAAGACTTTAATCTCACAAACCATTATTGTCCAAGTCTTGTTCTTCTTCCCCCCCTAAAAATCTGTTACAAAACTCTGGAAGATCGTCCAAAAAATATGTACAATTGACCGGCCGTTACCCCAATCAACTCTCATCTTACCTGTAGAACTTGCAGCTACGGAAATAGACTACTAGCAGTCAATGTTTATCCTGTCTTGATTCGTATACACTTTAGCATTTAGTTTCTGGTTGCCCTACCCATCTTTGTCAAGACCAATGTAATAGGAGGCATTAAACAGTATTAAGTACATGCTGATTTTCTCTGTTCTTGCTAACCAGGCATAAAAATCTATTGTAAAATTGAAGATTTTCCATCTCCCACAATAGTAAAGAAAAGTGAATGACGACCTGCTATGAATTGAAAACAAGAACCAGGATTGAAACGAATTTGAACTGGAAACATGATTAAGAATCAGTGAAATGTGGCAACTTTTATAATGGATTTAAGAAGAAAATTTGATAGCAATGGAAGGGATAGATACAGAAATCTAATTTTTTGTTAATAAATTATCTGCGACAAGCTTATAAGGAGTACCTAATTAGAATAATATGGCTAGTTAGAACAGGTACTAGGGAAAAGTGAAAATGTAACCAACGGGATTCGAACTGGTGATCCATGGATTCACAGTGTGGGCTCTACTAACTATCTATAGTGACACGGTGATAACATAGTTCACTTATCTCCAGTTGCCAGATTTAGCTCCTCATACCCAACCGGTGAACATCATTTTCAGTTCTACGCAGTTTTGGAAATCAACATCAGAGCATCTTCACTATTGAAGGATTGCCATCCGGCCCATCATGATGTCCACAGTCCATAAAAAGTTGTAAAGTGTTATGAGAAGTGTATTTGAAAATATTTAGGCTGAAATATAAGGGGGAAAGGAATAGCCAGCACCAGATCTTTAAGCATTATAGAAGGTGTATACCATACTAATTCGTGTGTACCATTTTCAAGTGAGCATTGAAATTTGAATTGAACGAAAGTGACAATAGAGAGAGGGAAGGTCTTTAGTAATGTTATGTGTTTATGTAGACAAAATTTCAGTGGCGTTCTTAATTTTTTTCCTTTTTGTAATATAATAGGGTCAAAAACATGCCTCCTTCATACCTATATAGGCTGTTCAAGCACTATGATACCGTAAGACTAAACGTTGCTGAATCAATCAGACTGTGAATTCTATTCATAGATAGACAGGTAGAATGTTAGACGGTCAGATGGACTTGATTTTTTATTCATTTTGATATGTGAGTCAGTTTCCATTTTCCTGATAGATTTGTATGTTTTCTTTTTATCTTTCATTTAGTTGTCGATCGGCGATATTCTCCTCGTGTATTTCATCAATCTGCTGTTGAAAGAGGAAGTGCCGTCTTTCATTGTTTTGTTCCATTCGAAATTCAACCGTATGTTCGAACATTGTCATGGTCCATTCTGTCACGATCAACGTCTACCAAACGGATTGTAGGAGCAGGATCGTCTGTTGAAAGGTTTCATGCCCTATCGTATGGTCCCCTAATTATAGAAAATGTTCGTCTTAATGACGAGGATTTGGAATTTAGCTGCACTACGCAAAACAAGCTTAACAACGTATCTTTATCTAGTTCCAGAGCGAGGCTATTTGTGCAAGGTAAATAGATGTTTATTCAAATTAACTGTATCAGTGTAAAACCTAATGAAACCTGGGAGTGCTTAAAAATATCACTTATCTGTGAGTATATGAAGGGGGCGTGGAAAGTGCAAGAAGTCTCATTTGCGTTCTTGAGAATGAATGAAATGTCGGGCAATTATCACACTTGA
>JAAAKL020013853.1:0-5000 GCA_010016065.2 Carybdea cf. marsupialis auct. non (Linnaeus, 1758) | reverse complement strand
AAAGTATCTGTACTTCATCTTCTTAATATTACTATTAATAATGATGAGAATAACCTCAATAATCTAATTCGAATAAAATTTATTTTCTTTGTAGCTCCTTTAACATTTGTCAAAAAGCCACTTAGTCAGTCCATACAAGTTGGGAAGTCAGTGACCTTTCAATGCCATATTCAAGGAACTCCACGTCCTATAGTCACCTGGCTGAAAGACGGCCAGCAAATAAGGCAAAATGTTAGAGTCTCGGCACCAAAAGAGTCTTTGACTTTGTACGCCATTGGTCCAGATGACGAAGGAGTCTATGAATGTGTTGCGAAAAACGCATTTGAGGAAATTCAAGCCAGTGCAAGATTGGTAGTAGGAGGTAATTTACTAAATATTGAGCTTCCTTGATGATGATTTAACAAGAGACCATTTGTGTACAGTCAGTTGAATCCACGTAACGGAGGGACATCTTCACTTTGACCCAAGCTAGTGCCAATGATAAAATCTGGTCTAGTTACTGGATAGTGTGTACCTCTATACGTAGATAGGTTACTGACACTGACAAAAATATAGAAATAAAGTACTAAAAGAGAGCGTACGGAGAGATTTTATTATCGATTAATGGACTGTCTAATTCTGTACGGAGAGAATTTATTATCGATTAATGGGCTGTCGAATTCCGTGGGGCTTTTTTATGGATTTTTGCTCTGGCAAACTTGGTGTCCATTCCCCTCAGCAATAATTGGTGGTATAGATAATCAAACACTTCTACAGGATATATGCATATCTATGTAAAAAGATGTTAATATATATATATGTATGAAAAAAAATATATACAAAAATAGATACTCTTAATGCCAATAGGCTTCTTTCTACCAGTTCATAGCATTTCTAGTTATCAAATATCCCTACAAAACCAAACAATAAAAGTATAACACGTGATTAAGGACACATACTTTAATTTTTCTAGTTCGTTTTTGTAAGTCAGAACAAAATCCGTAAGTATATTACAGTTTAAGTCAATTACTAACTTTTTAAAGTTAATATATTGTTTGAAGGGATGCTAGACAAAAGTGAAAATGACACCACCGGGATTCGAACCCAGACCCCACGCACTCGAGGCGTGCTGCTCTACCAACTAAGCTATGGTCAATAAATTGTGCATGCTTTCACTATTACCCCAAACCAGTCGAAGTAGATATCAATACATGATATTTATAATAATACTTTCTGTAAGATCTATGTTGCTAAAAAATCCCTACCAACGGCAGATCCTTGAATTATTAAAACTTTACAAATTTTGAACCTTTTGCTACATTGAACATTTGTGTAGTTGGGCACCACACCCAAATTACTAACACATATCACATATTAATAACAATGCTGCTTGTTAACTAGAGATAATTGTTTGCTCGTAGCATCGAGACCAAAGATCATATCGGAGCCTCGTTCTCAAGTTGTACAATTAAATTCCATCGTCACAATGGTGTGCACCGTCTCAGGTAGTCCATTGCCAAGTATTCAATGGTTTGCTGATGATCGGAAGGTAAAAGGGGATGGAATGAAATTTGCAATCGTGGAGACTGTTGATGGATCAGGAAGCTTGACGAGCGTGCTAACAGTTAAAAGTATGCGCGTTGGAGATAGTGGGGCATATACATGCCGGGCTGAAAATGTGGTAGATCGAGTTTCCAAAGCTGCTCATATTTTCGTCAGAGGTAAGAAGCTATCAATTGTGTATTTTTACGCAAGATTTACTAATTTTCATTTTATGGAATTCTGCTTTAAATTTTCGAAAATACTGGACCTACATTTTCTGATTTAATCTGGTACTGTGTCAAGAAATATTTTTAGCCATTTTGTAAACTTTGGAACTCTGAGTTTTAATTCTTTTCTTGTGCTTACTATTAAGGCTCCTCTTGAAAGCAACTAAAATTCTTTTAGATGTTTAATACAAATAAAAACTTCATTTTTCATGATTCTATAATTCATCCATTTTATTTATCCCCGTTTAGGACCGCCTAAAATAACAGGTCTACCCGCTAGCTTAAGTGTTACGGCTGGAGAATCACTCCTCATCTTTTGCAGAGCCAAAGGATATCCTGCCTCCACAATTTCTTGGTATCACAATGAGAGAAAGCTTCCTACCAAGAGCGACAGACATATCTTGTATTCGAATGGAACTCTGAAATTGCACTCTGTAGATAGTGAGCATAGTCCAGGGAGATACAAGTGCAGGGCGACAAATAAAAAGGGAACCGATGAAAGTGTAGTATTTTTGAATATTGCGGGTAAGTAGAGCTTTCAACTTCTTCTAATTTTATTGTGTCATAGTACGTTGGAGATGAATATGTTGCAGTAACTCTTCAAGGCATAACATTTTAATTTCTTTATTGATTCCAATGGGTTTATTATCCCAACATTCTTATGAAAGCCTAAAGTTGAAATAGGTACATCAATCATCCCAGAAGTCCTGGAGTCCTCCTAAAATTTAGTATTAACTTTCGTAAATCCAGGAAATTACCCTGCAACTGATTGTACCGCTGTAATATTTGGTATTTGCCGGGGTAATGGGTTGTTAGTGGGTCGAGGGAAGCCACCTCTTCGGTTTTCATATTTACACCTACTGTTAGCATTTTGTCTGTCTAGGAATTTGTATTCGATGGTCACTCTTTGAAAATTAACTTATTTGAACATTCCTCGCAACAAAGATGAAGAGTTTCTCATTTTTTTCCCCAATGTTACCGTAGGGCATGAGATCCTTTAACAAGATATTGTATAAAATAGTTTTCCGAGAATGAGAGTGAGTGATGATGTGTTAACGGACGAAGTCTTCCCCTCGTTATCTCGTTATAAGTCGTTTGTAACGCAAGTTTGAATCACATAAAGGAATAGATTGGATATCTAAAATCCGCTGCTGTTATTTGAAAACGTTTCTCCTAATTAATAGACAAAGGCCTAAATATTAATTGTTGCATGATCCTTAAACCTGAATTTTCCGGGTCTAGTTCATTACCGTATTACTTCTGATTAGCCCCTCGGCACCTTTTCGAAACTTATAAAAAAGGCACGGCAATAATTAAAGAGCGGAGTCAATTAATAGTTAGTAAAAGGATACATATATATATTTATGCATATATATATATATATATATATATATATGTATTTGTATAAATAAGTCAATAAACATAAAATGCAAACGGCACTGATTGGGATCGAACCCATGATCTGCCACACCAAAGGCGCCGACTTAACTACTGCACTAAATAGTAGCTTATTTTTAAGTCCTCAATACCGGAAGTCGATCCCGGCAGGCTTTGAGAAACCTGTCGTCTTATTTGTGTGTGTATATATATGTATACATATGTACATATATAAAATATTTTTATAAATAGATAGAGCTCTGCCAGACAAATTCTACGTTTTATGCTGCTGCAATAACAATCATCTAAAACTATATCGATTTATTTTTAAAAAATTCATAGTTCATGGGATGAGTTTTCTTACTTTTACTGGGAAGCCTAAGATTTAACTTTTTAAACTCCTTACTTTTTGTAGCAAGTAATAATTTGCGGTTTTTATTCTCTTTCCCAGTTCCTCCAACCATCACCCCATTCAACTGGAGACCGATTACAACTGGACACAGGGCACAATTTCTATGTACTGTCCGAACTGGCGATCTCCCTATCAGAATCACATGGTACTGGAATGGCAGAGATATTACTGATATTCAGGGGGTTACTGTATCCAAGTTTGAGTTCTCTAGCTCCATCACATTTACAGCCATCAAACCCGACCATCGAGGAAGATACACTTGCGTCGCTGAAAACAGAGCAGGGTCGTCCTCACAGTCATCAGAACTTATTGTTTATGGTAAATGATCTTAGGGTCTTAGTTATAATTTTAAAACTATGAATTAAAGCATATTGGCACACGAGTCTAGAGTAAATTGTCCAAGCATTGCGTTGAAATTTTTTTTCAATCAGCTTGTTAAATGATCAAGTGACCGACATTTCAGCCAAGGCAGATTAAGCACTTATTCAGTGTTTACAGATATGAAATCAGCTATTTCGGCAGGCGTTTATGCAAAGCCCTAAATAGATCTTCAAAAAACTTCTGAAGCCTAATTTCTATTTATGATAAGAAACCAATAAGTTCAATGACAGGTCTAACGAACAGCCAGGAACGTAAGTGAATCAAACTTTGCATGACTTTGAAGCTAAATCATACCTCATATCATATAGATGGCAAAACACAGAGTCATTATTGAAGTTATGTCGTCGTCATGGGTACACATTTCTATACATAAATTCAAATACTATCAGGATGAGTAAGAATGCAATTCCCAATGTCTACAAGCCATTAAAAATGAGTTGTTTTCTTCGACAGAATCTGCACTGACCGCAGCTAAACTGGTATTGCTTCTTTCTTAGCAACAAAGCAGCTGCAAGATTCTAAAATTGAAACCTTTTAATATATAATCTATCCCACAATATCTAATTCAGTTCAATAAATCACTGTTTTCTGGGTTTTGTGTTGATAAGACACACCCTAGGTAATGTTATTTATGCACGGGTACGCTATTTCTGTTTTCCATTTTGGATCCATGTATAAGAAAGTAAATATGAGCATTGACATGTTTGTTCCATTTTCTCCGGTGTTTCCAGTACATAACAAAAATTTTCAAATAAAAAATTTGTGGTTCATCTCGGGTAGTATTTTTTAATTACACCAAGAGATAGAGAATGGTTACGTGGCGTCATCGGCTTTTTTCTTATAAGTGACATCATCTAGAGAAAGAGACATTGTTAACAGAGAAAGACACAGCTCTTGAAAGGCACGTTTTCCGAGAAAGTCCATCATTCTAATATCAGGAACTTATAATTATTTTAATAATATCTTATGAATGTCCTTATGTTTTTTGGTAAATAGAAAATGTGGAATATGCAAAAAACTTGTCAAAAATATGAGTGTCAGAAAGGATAAACGAAATGTGATTAAAAATGCGAAGAGAACCC
>JAAAKL020013852.1:0-12241 GCA_010016065.2 Carybdea cf. marsupialis auct. non (Linnaeus, 1758) | reverse complement strand
TGAAACCTTAGTGAAACTTGCTACAGTCGATCTGCTGATACGTATGTTTGCGTGAGGTCCTGTCAAGATAGTCACAAGTGCCTGTGTACATTACATTTACTACACAGAGAATCTTTGTCTCTGTTATTTGTTCATCAATACATTACTTGTTTCACTCTTGCCCATTACTACTCTGGTATTGTGTAGCAATGGAGGGCTTCCTGTACTTAATGATGTTGGGGGCTGAAACGATCGCCACTTCCTTATATTTCTCCTATATCTTCAATTTAGGCTGACAGATTTCCCGAAAGAAGGCGATTGCCTACGGAGCATTCTCAACCTCCAACCAAGAGTAAAAAACCTAAGATAGCTGCTAGCTCGTCAATCTAATTTTCTGCGAGAGTGGACACTTCTTCAGTCAGTTCAACAGCAGAAGGCAACGCAGGCATCATACATGCGGAGGTGAAATATTGAAAAGGAATAAAAAATGTATCCAGCGGGAATTTCCAGCGACAGCGTCAATGCCACAGCTTCCACCTTGTGCGGTCATTTGGTATCAGGTCGCCTTTGATGTTGCGTCATCGCTAATGTGACGTCACACAACAAAAAATGTTGTTTTTTTCTATTTCGAAGGCATTAAAATTTACAAGCTACTTATTTTCTCATTGACATGCATACTACAGGCCAAACGAGGCTATGTAAAGCAGGAACAGAGTTGGCCCTAGGAGAGAGCCTTAGCGAACACCAGGATTGATACCACTTGTGTCAGACGTCTGACTACTTCCTAAGCGCTATCAGAATTCAGAAAGACAATTTTTTGATGGTGAGAAAGTTATCAGACATATGATATATGCAAAGTTTGTGAAGACACTATTTATGTCTAAGTGTGGCAAAAGCTTATGGTATGTCGAATACTATTTCAACGGAAACATGGATCCAGATAAGCATTCCATTAATCCCACGTGATATTACAGTAAGACCATTAGCAGTGTATTTCCTGAAACAAACTCAATACTGGTTGCTGCTAAAGGGATTGTTTAAGATGAGGCACATAATAAACACTTGATCTATTATTCATTAAGACACCTTGCTAATGATATTGTGGACACATACGGGCCTTGATCAACTTGAAGAGTACCTCTCTTTGTACATCTGTGGATACTTGCCAGGTCACCAAGGGTTTTAAAGGGGATCAAAAGCAGTACTTAACTACACAAAATATGAATAGATTTGTAAGGATAGGAACAACTTCAGGCAAGAGTTCCATACAACTGGTATGTTGGCAAGAAAAGTTGACTTTCTGGCATCATGATAATTTATAGGTTTTGCAGTATCACGAGCAAATGACTAGAAGCATTTGTAGGCAAAGATTGACATTGAACACGTGGATGGCTTCAGCTATTAAGTCTGAAACTTTTAAAAAAGTATTTTGCAAAATAGGATCTCCTTCTTTTGCCATGTCAACTGACGTTGGCGACCATACCACTACAGAGAAATCTGTCCGTAGCTGCGTAAAAAATGTCGGTAGCACACCCGCCTAATATGGCTGACATAGTGTTCACGTAGGTGATTCTTTGTCTGCCTCTATTCCATTTGCCTTGTATTTTCCCGGTCAACGCAAGATGTTCTAGATTAGCTTTCCTGATGATGTAACCGAGAAAAGTTAGCTGACGTTTTCTGATGCTGTGAGTCAAATATCTTTGGGTATCAGCACGGCGTAATAATTCTTCATTTGATACATACTCCATCCAAGGTATCCTTTGCATTCGGCGCCAAAACTACATTTCAGAAGCTAATATCTTCTTCTCTATTGCTTTCGAGATTGTTCAGGTTTCACATCCGTACGTTAGCACGGAGTAAACCTACACATAATAGTTGAGCAATCTGCATCATGTTCGCATTGAGATGTCTTGGTTCCTTAATAATTTGCTCATTTTTTGAAAAGCATCTTTTGTCATTCTAATTCGTCTACGTATTTCTTTGTTGGAACAGATCAGTAAATTAAGATCAGATCACAGCACATAGCATAGAGCTCACATCACACAGCACACAGTTCCTACTGCATGGCACCAATTGTAGCCATGTTATATTATGGATGAAGTAAAACAGATAGTAAATTAAACATAATGATACACAACCGCATGGAAAAGAAAATCAGATAGCCTTGAGGTACAGAGGGTACTCTTGACATGCAGGAGACATTGAATTTAAAAAGCGTTTTGGAAAGGTCACAAGGTTGGCAGGAATATTTGGGACAGTTTAGAAGCGCTATCCACGGTAATGAAGAACCTTTTAGGAGTTGGCACGTATTGCTATATGAGACATTATCTATCAGGTTCAAACTTACGGCAAGCAATTACAAAGCTGAAATCAAGTTGTTAGAGAGCGATTTCCCCGTCCTGCACTTATAAAGAGGGCATATATCAACGAACTACTAAGTGTGCAGAAGGTAAGTACCGATAAGCAAATAGGGAAGCTCAGAGACATGTCCGATCATTTAGAAATGCACTATCGAGGACTTGAAGCTCCTTGGGGTCGACTAAGAATGTTACTCTTGCATTATTGTCCAAACCGTAATTGAGAAAGTACCTAATAGCACAAGACTACAGATGATCCGGAGATCATAATGAGTCAACGCATTGAGCTTGAAGGACATGATTAATGTACCTAGATGACAATGACATCTAATCGACCTACAGCTTTGTCTGTTTAGAGGAGACTGGAGACTCGAGAATGGGAAGCCGAGAACGCTAGGTTATGCTTAGGTAGTTGAGAAATTAGAGGAAGAGCTGTTTTTCAGACAGTTCAATCGGTCATTAAAGAGGAGACTAGTGTACGCCTTAGAGTTTTTTTCGGGTCTGGAAGCCATAAAACGTTTGTTACACGCAGGTTATTGAGTGTTTAGGCGAATCGCGCAGCAGGCTGAAGCACATTTTTACCAAAACATTCGTACGGATCGAGGCGGATGAAAGAGAACACATTGTTTTTGGAAAACAATACGACATGAAGTATGAGGCATGACCATCAGTGGGGCAAGGGAGCCTGTCCTATGATTTAACTGCCTTCGTTTTACCTAGTTTCTGCTGTTTTCTGCTGCTACCTAGTATTTACGAAAACATATTTCCCTCCCGTATATTTTGTTGTTGGTTACACAACTGATGGTGAAGGATGTCAAAGCAGAACAACGTCTAATGAAAGTTCCTTTACTAGTTTGCCGTGAATCCTCCTTAATTTTTAGCTGCATGACCAAATTAAATTAATAATATTTAGCTTGGCCGTTTTTATTTCGGGCGCTTCCACTTGAGTGTTCAGTATCGGTGTGACTTGACTTATCTCTGTAGCACGACCCGACGTAAGATTAGCAAGGCGGCAAATGAAACCTGATTTAGTCTACAGAGATAAATATTGGTGCTAGTTGTTAGACCCGATATGGGGAAAGACTACATAGGTAAAACCTTTGTAAGTATATTGGACCGTAAAGTAGATATGATAATTATTGAGGTATTATGGACGTGGAAACAGGTATAAAGAGAGAAGTAATTCACAGAGCAGTATAGCAATAATCGGTTTATCAGTCGTTAGCTTCATTCCCAGTAACTAGATCTGATTTCTGCGAACTTTATTCGAATTACGGAAGATTCATCTTTTGAATTTGATTGTTTTAATTGCTAAAAAGCAAAAGGTTGGAAAGCATTCGGTTTTTAAGGTATAAGATGAAAGAATCAAGAGTCGATAGGTAGATTCTCACCTGCTTTACTCAAGGTAATGATCCGATGGCGTGATTTTTACATCCATTTATTGTAGGTAATATATTATACACAATAGGACAACAGTGAATGTTTACGTAAAAGGTTTCACAACCAAAACCGCCGTATAAACAGTTTTGTTACTAAGGCAAGCGCATGCTTTTCTTTTGATTAGATATAATCTTATAGGCATCGCGTTTATTTTGGAAGTTTTCCCTTCCTCCTCAGTAACAAGGCTTTTCCGTGCCGCTGTCAATTTTATAACTTATCTCCAGATTTGCATAATGTGTAGTTCACATTCACATTTTTAGTAGCTATGGATGAAACACATTATAAACAAATGCATGATTTTATATTAGTTCCTCAAAAATATGTTTCCTTATCTGGAAGAAATAGTTGTCTTTGAAGCCGCCTACTTGAAATCTTAATGCATAATGGCAACACCGTCACAATGCATTTTCTATAATTACCTATTTCATAACGAGTAACGGGAACTCGAGGAAGGCATTTCTCGTAAACCTGCTACTCGAAAATTTTAGTGGAGATTCTCCAGAACATAACTAGAAACCAGTCTCTCTCATACCAAATTAGTTCATTAGTCGGTCTAATAGTATTTTGAATCTAAAGGAACCATCTGATACACGGAAAGATCCTTGAGCAGCACAACAAAAGCACAACCTTCAGTCCATTTGGTAAGACCAGAGCGTTGTATTTGTTCTTCTGTTGTCTTAAGCCACATCTCCACTAGACTATTTTTATGGCGATCACCGCAGCGATCATGGTTACGCATCTCAAGTTAGGATTTTCTTCATCGCTGCAGCGAAATCATTCACGGGACAAAAAGTAGAAATGGTTTCGACTATTCGTCCAACGATTTTTTCGCAACCTCTTTCTGGCTTAGCCTCTTCAAATCATGCATTTTATCATGGCGCCGAGCGGCAATGCGACGGCTACTAATCTGCGAAACATTTTGAATATTATGTTAGCAAATAATAGCAAATAAGGACTTGCCTGTAAACCCTGTGGCGTATGTCACCACCACATTAGACAAAGGGGTATTTTCGGAGGCCATTAGGCAACACCGGTGCTTATTAAACAAAATGGATCAGAGGGGCTAGCCCAACATCAAAGGAAGTTACGATTTGTCTTAGCAATTTGGGCGGGCATCCCTCCGTACCCCTTGCTGGCTTTGTGCCTGTTCCTGGCGACCTCCTTGATTCGAGGCTGGCTTACACAGTTATTATTGGCCAAACATTTCTGGTGACGATTGACTTTTCTGCATCCTTTAATTACCGCATCTAGATCCCTACAAGAAAAATAATTTCAATTTCTGCATTATTTTTACATCATGGTGCTTTTTGTTGCTCAAGAAATATTTATAAAAAAGTTTTAAAAAAAGAGGTTATTAGGGGATGTTTCCAAAATGGTAACGTTGTTATCTTCTAGGTACAATGCTGAATTTTTCTAATGCCGTTCGTCTTGCAGGCAATAAAATTAGTAGCAAATCTTGATGGCAATGCAAGTTCTTTAATTATGAAGGGAAGGTTAACCCCAGCAATTATGTCCACCCAGAGTAGGATGGTAGGGGGAGGGAGTTGATAGTAGGCCAAGGGACCTACAGTCTTCAACTGGCTCATGAAACACGTTGCCAAACTTTTTAAAACTCTCTGAAGTTTCCTCGAGCTTGTTCAGGTGTATTTCGAAAATTTTTCTTGAAACATTAGCTGATGAGAACGTCATAATGCCCATAACAAACCATATAAATTGTTTACGGGTAAAACACGTGGGAAAAACAGAGAATAACTGAATCTGTTCCAGGTACACAAATAATGTACGTTGCATGGCCGACTGATCCCTCCACTCATTTCTACATTTAGACTGGATTCCTGAAGCGCGCTAAAGTACGCGATAACTTCCTACAGTGTTGTGATGGGGTGTCATCGCGTCCCATTCCATGAATAACATTTTTCTTGTAATATATGAATAAATAATCTTGCGAGGTTTCGCACCTACTTGACTGTTATTCACAGAGTTATCATTGCCGTGTGCCCACTGGGCCCTCAGCTACTTGAAGTCTCAGAATAATCCAGTTTGGTTAAGATGAATTTTTGCAGAACCCTTGAATAATCCGTTTCTTGAGGTTAAGGTAAATGCTCGATTAAAAGTCTCTTTTGTTTATGAGATTTATACACTTTGGCGACGCAGGAGGCTATCAAAAAAGGGATTGCTATTAAAAAAGTGAATATTAGTCACCGCTTCATCAAGAATGGCCATGTGAATAGAAGAACGACTGATAGCGCCCTATTCAGGGCATATAATGGAGACTTCACCGGTAAGCGACCAAGAGGCAGACATCCACTGAGATGGACAGACCAGATCAAGAATGACACTAGCTTTTCTCTACTGACGGTGTGGAGAAGAAGGAACGTAGCGAGAGCAAGGGGCACAATTGCCTGAGCGTCTAGACAGACAGACAGGCTGTATCTAGAGGGCCGCTAAATCGAGAAAAGGATTCAAGGAAGTCAAAACGCTATTACCGTCTGGTATTACCAGTGGCGTAGTGTATCACTTTGGAATAGGTGTGCTACAAAAATAGTTTTGCCACAATTCCCTTATCATGCCAGGTACATCTATAGAGGTATATCCACTGCAAATCTATCCTTCTATCTTTCTTGATAAATTTAGAAATAACATCATAAGTAGAGGAGGCCCCACCCTTAACCAATGGAATATTTCCCCCTCTGGCTCGAGTCATTCGATTTCTGTTTTCAGCCAATGCGTGCTCTTTTTCAATAGCACGCCTTGGAACCTTTCTTTGACTACAGATATTTGTACCAAAGTCGTACTGTCTCCTATGATTCTATTGCATTCAATGACGTTGAGCGTCGTGGCACGCCTTGCTTCTACAGGAGCTGTACAGAGACTTAAGAACAGAAGAGCAAATTGGTGTGCAATTATTATACAAACTGAATAGTGAAATGGGGATATTGAGTGGCCTTTGAGTTTGAAAAGAATTTACCAAATGAGGAGAAAATTAACTTGATTAACATATTGCTACACTTACATTTGATGTAAGTGAAGAGACTAGCAAATAATTAAAGAACGTGCAAAAATTTTTGGTTCTATATTTCTGAGCGTGCGGTGTAAGGCTTGTCGTTGTCGTTGTCGTTGTCGATGTCTTGCTTCAAGACAAAGTGAGAACCGGTCTCGTCTAGTTTTGATTTACAGCTTGTGGCATAAGGCTTGTCGAGTAGAATGAAAAAGTTTTCATTCTTGCAAGACAAGCCTTATCGTGTTCCTTTGTGCTCGGCATTCTTTATTGGATCATTGCTCGTGTGGGGATCGTTCAAATGAACATATAAACTGAAGTAGTAATGAAACCTCACGAGATCGTTTAAATCACAGTGGAAGTTTGTATCTTAGGACAGTCGTTTGCCTCTGCAGTGGTAACAATCGAATCAAGGCAATACTCTGTTCGTCCACAGCACCCATTTTACAGCAATTCTCGCATGTAAAACCATTGAATTATTTATAGTTGAGTTGTTTTTTCCGAGATGTGTCAATCAAAGTCAGATGCTCAGCCAAGACATCGACAACGACATGGACATGGACAACGACAAGCCGCAGTGGGAACCAGGCTTTACAACTGGAGAATACGCCTCTGGACGGTAAGTGTCTGGCGTTAGCAATAATTTAAATCAGAATATAGCATTCTCATTATCGGGTAGAAACGTCACTTGCTTCGATTAGACTATGACATTGGATATTTTCCTGCACTTTATGATTGATTGAGTTTTTTAAAAGACAGCTAAGTATAAAAATTCGTACTTCCGACTCAGTTTTATATTTTGACGTTCGTTATTTACCAAGCAATGACTTTAAGTAAAATGTAAATTTTCTGTGGAACTTTCTGGCGTACCGCCTTTGTTTATCTACATAGGATCACTTACATACTGTAGTAGTGACGTCATGCATAATTAGTGTAATTGTGTTTAATGAGATGTAACGAGAAGTGGATATTGTAGAAGACACGAGGCAGGAGGTGGAGGTATAAGAAAATGAGTAAAAGAATATAAATATGTTTATCGTTTCTCACTGCAAAAATACAGCGTTATTACTCATACTACAGTTGTTAATTTTAAACAGATTCTTGGTACTACTGAACTTGAAGACACAATTATGATGTCGGGAAAAATATGATGATGAACATTTTAATGTTTTAGGTAGGAGACGTTCTAAGTTCCATCTCGCTGTACTAGAATCTATGTAGATTTCATGTGTTAAACCTAGTTTGTGTAGGCAAAAGGGATTTGTGTTTAAGCTGTCAATGTTTTAGCGCGCTCTGCACTCGCAGGAGTTGTGACATGGCTCCCACGACGTCCGCAAATTGTGAATTTCGATCCACCCTGTAGTATTAATAGTTTCATTGTATTGTAATTCTCTACCGATGTAAGATCAACTGACGAGTATCGACGAAAAGCTTCTTGATCAAAATGAGTTGCCTGTTTAGTTGTTAAATTGTTATCATAAGTGAACTGCAATTTTTGAAACAAGGAAGCACTCAGTTTATGTTATAGTGATATATATGCCTCGGTCTAAATCAGTCCCTTCCCCTAAAATATCTGTAGTACGGTCACATTGGTGGATGTTGTTGCTGCACAAACTTGCAACGTGCAATGATGCTTTCATTGCTCCCCACTCTTGATCCTATTTTCAAATAATATTCGAACAGGCACTAAAATACTGAAGTTGTAAGATGTAATTTTTTTGAAGTCGCTTTCTTTATTCCTTTCAGGGCTGAATTTGAAGAAGTACAAGGCCCTCTAGCCTTGCTCACCTTTTGGAAAATGGAGAAAATTCATCGAACTGCATTTTCTAGTCTATTATCATCCATCACTATCTAGAACGTGTTACTTCTGATTGTTAGGGAAAGGCATAGTATTGCTAGGCAAGATTGGCACGTCTTTCTTAAGTAAACAATCCTAGTAATGCGTAGGGGAAGTAGTGACGTCACAAATCAAAAGTTTTGGAAATAGTACGATTTGACTTCAGATATCTATAGTCGACCCTGGAATAGGCTGCTTTATTTTATAGTGTTTAAACTAAAGGCGTTTGAATGTAAAAAATATCTGCTCAAAACTCCGTTAATATTCCTTGGATCCTTAAGTTAGGATCCAGCCTCAAATAATAAGGTTTTGCTAGAGAGATTTAGAACTTTAGAGCTGATATCTCGGTTTTGGGAAAGGGCAACACTCTCAATTTTGGCCATTGACGCTCTTACTAATAGGACGACACGAAAATTGAGTATTATTTTTGTAATTTCAAGCATTTCCAAATTGTGTAGTCAGATTTTCCCTCCGTAAATGGCCTCTAATCAGTACTTACAAAGACAAATGGATTACAGATACAGCGCACTGATCTTAACAAATGGACAAAAGGCTGTGCACGTATTTTGAATGGATATGTGGAACACGAAAGAGTGTTATCCGATGCCTGGCCTTCATACTCTTCAGAAGTTCCTGCTGAAATTTTAAGTAGCCTGCAGGATTATGCCTCAATTGTAGGTGGATGTTGAAGAAATGTGTAAAAATACGAAAGTAAGTGTCGTGAATAATATCAACATTAGGTTTATAGTAATCATAGCTAGTACAGGATGTTTTCCCGACATACTTTTTGTAAAATTAGTGAAGAATTTGACTCCGTGTACCGAAACACCAATTTTAAAAAAACCGGAAAACAAAAATAACAGTAAATGGGTCCTTTACATAAATAAAATTTTACCAACGATAGTAATGATACTGATGATCTTACCAGTTTTCTGTCGCTAACAGATTTGTGAAAGACACAATAAAAGATAAGATAAATATAGGTTATGAAGTTTAAGGTTGTTGACAGTTCATCAATGAGAAGATCTCTTTCACCATGATGGCTGACGCAATGCTAGTTTACATAAAGGCGATTAATGGAGATAAAACTAAATTATTTGAGCCAAGTGCTCTTATTTACGAATTTCACCGATAATCTGGACATTTAGCTTCCGATAATCTCTAGTTATGTGCTAAGTACCTACGTCGGTGCAAATATTATCACTCGTTTAAGTGGGTCTTGCAGTGTAGCAGCTGCCATTTTATCTTAATTGTCGACAAAATCCCCTATGCCTGTGGTTGCCTACATCATTATGTTATAAACATATGTGAATACTATCCGTTATCAACCTGTTAAATTGTCACAAGAACAACATAACCACGGCATTTCGTATTAATTATGCCGTCTGTATCATAGAATTCTTATTAGGTATAGAAAAATGAATGAAAATAGATCAAAAGTATGTCCCGCTTTATCTTGATCTTACGCTTATATGGTTGATACAATTTCAATTGAATTAATATCATTTATATAATGGGTGTCATCAACGTTTCATCGCTTCAATGAGCTACAGACTGTAATGAGGAAGGTGACTGTTGAGATTACGATAAAAATTCAATGCCACTTCTTCTATATGGACAGTATATTTTATTTACTTTAACTAATTGATTACGAGTTCTTACAAAATGATTACTAAGCTTGTTCTTTGAAACTGCTCCGGGAGTGGTTTTCAGATAGATTTGAGCTCTATTCTTACACTTCTACGATACGTGATCTGATTTATCTAGTAATAGAATGAATCAAATTTTTCTTACCTATAAACAATGCTATTACCATATTTGGAAACATAAGGTCTCCTATCCCATAATTCTCTACAATGACTTATGTAAAATTATGAAGCAAGATATACAAATGTAGCAACGATTTTAACATAGGGCTTGGGGTGGGTAGATGGACAGACGGATGAATGCACTTTGAATGCAACAACTGTGCAGGATTTCAAACGTAGTCTTAAAACGTATTTGTTTACCAATTATTTTGATTAAATAGGAATTAATTTACTTGTTAAGATTGACATACTGTAAAGCGCTTAGAGACAAATTGTGATTTGCGCTATATAAGTATTAATATTAGTGTTATCATTGTATTTTTTGCTTACTAAAGTCATGGTATGTACCATAAGCGGTTTGGATATGCCTACCATTAGTGAGTATCCGGCTGTATTGCTTTATTTTTCCAGAAAATTCCAGAAAGAACATTAAACATCAAGATACACAACCGCACAGAAAAATTTCGATAGCCTTGAGTGACAGAAATTATTCTAGATATGGAACTGATGAGGTGACACATTATTACAGCAACATTTATCAAAAGAGCTGGAGAGGGTCAAGTAGGATTGTGAATATTGTAAGAGACAAAAAGTAGAAAGGTCACCTGATTCTCTCATCAACTGTTTCATCAAGGCAGAGCAAACTTATTTGGAGATATTAAGTACAAACAGACTGAATGCTGTACACAGTATGATAAGGAAGCGAAGAGAAGCAGCAGAATGGGCATTAAAGGAATTAAGCAACTGGAATCCACCAGGTACAGATGACATCCCTATTGAATGGTGTTAAGCAGCTAATTAACAGAATGAAAACATCTCCTTGACACTGCTAAACATTCTGACGCTTGTCGACTCAGATGAAAGACGTTCTCGCATCGAACTGATACAGCGCAAATAACATCAAAGCAGCCTTAAGGAGTAAGTCGAACCCGAGCCTTGAGCAAGACACAGACCCCCTCAAACACATGCGCCTCCCTTACGTCAAAAGCACAAGTGAAACCATCAAAAGAATTCTCAAGCAACACAACATCCGATGTTCCTTCTTCACAGCCTCCACCTTACGCAAGACATTATCAAAACGCAAGGACTCTCTACCAGCAGACGACACCAACAACATCGTCTATAAACTAAGATGCAAAGGCTGTCCAGCAACATATATTGGTGAGTCCAAGCGTTCATTACGTCAGAGGGAAAAAACTGGAAAGCAGTCACGAGATCGCGGAACACTGCTGGGAAATGACCACGCCTTTGATTGGTGAAATAGCGAGATACTAGATAGAGAGGTCAATACAACAACCAGAAAGATTAAAGTAACCATTCATTCCCTGCAACACCACAACCACATCAATAACATATCCTATAACCTACCACACATACGGCTACCAGCACTATCGGGAAAACACAAGAAACAGAAAATAAGTTCAACCTCTATTTCCTCAGATATCCACAATCAAACAACATAAATCAGCAAAACAGCTCAGAGTCCAACAGCCTGAAGATGGGAAATGTATCTCTCGAAACATAGCTCCAAAAAAGACTACGACTCAAGAAATGATAAATATCTACCATCATCTCCTGGACACTTTGTACACTGATGTGGTAATTGTGGGATGGTCCAACGAATGGATGAAATCTGTCTTCATACGATTGCCAAAGGAAAGTCATCTGAGGGAGTGACCAACAAGTTGTGGGAGGTTCTGGATGGTATGGGACTCCTCGCCACATACTCAATCTGGTGAAGCAACCACATGCTGGTCAAAAAGAATTCTGTCAGAATGTAGGTTGATACCAGCTTGTTCAGAATAGGTTAAAAGGTTGGACA
>JAAAKL020013851.1:0-12242 GCA_010016065.2 Carybdea cf. marsupialis auct. non (Linnaeus, 1758) | reverse complement strand
CTTATTGGAAGGTACTCTTATTGGGAGGGACCCTTATTGGGAGGGACCCTTATTGGGAGGGACCCTTATTGGAAGGTACTCTTATTGGGAGGGACCCTTATTGGGAGGGACCCTTATTGGGAGGGACCCTTATTGGAAGGTGCCCTTATTGGGCGGGACCCTTAATGGAAGGTACCCTAATTGAGAGGGACCCTAATTGGAAGGCACCATTATTGGAAAGTACCCTTATTGGGAGGGACCCTAATTGGGAGGGATCCTTATTGGAATGGAATCTTATTGTAAGGGGGATTTGTTCAAGTACTTGCGATATTACTCTCACAAATCTATTATTACTTATAAATTGAGTCTCAAGGATTACGGGATGGGTAAAAATGTTTGAACGGGCACCTCTAGAGCGAGAAAACGTAATATAACATTGTGTGTGTGTGTGTTAAGTCTCAAGAAGAAAAGTTTTCAGAAATTTGAAGTAACTCTACAAATTTTTGCAGGAAATACAAGAGAAAATGCACTATGAAAGAGTATTTGTTCTCGAATTTAAAAACATTTGAAATCATCTAATCATTCCTCACTCTGAAAAACTGAGTCGTCTTTCATAATCTTATATTTCATTTGTTTACTTCATGGTTGATAGTTATGTTGGTCTGTTATCCCATGCACATTAAACTCACAAGACCATGTGCTTGTACTGGGCTAGCTTTGAAGGATTTATTCAACTTATAGGTACCACATTCATAGATATCACTTGCAATCAGTTAGTTGACAACTACTTTTCAGTATAATTGTATTGTTGTACTTCTCTCTATCTTTCTTAGAAGCTGCTCTGAAGTATTTATTAAATACACTAGTAACATGGACACCAAAACCTCCCAATTTTCACCTAACATTCACAGAGCCATTTTCAAAACAATTCCATATTTATCCCCACAGATGTATCTGCTTCTGCGTCTAAAAACCTGGGTTTCAGCACACTGCAATCTGCTCTACACGATTAAATCTATCTCTTAACCTACTTGGAGTCATCCAGCTTTGAGCAGAAATATGTCATAACGTCTGTATCATTAGTGCAAAGCTATTAATGATTAAAGCTACGAAATATGCAATATATGCGGATAAAGAACATAATAGACTACATCTGGACATCCCTTCCTCTTCCCATGCTTATATCTCGACGTCATGTGGTTTCATTATCTGTTGAGTAATCTAATTACAGCGTTATAGCCTGACCTTAACGTATAGTCTCGGAAGCAATTATGAGTTTATTTAAAGTATAATTCATTTCCAGAGCAATATAATAGTAAAACTAAAAACTCTGTTAAGTTTTTAGCAATATGTAGTAATATAAGATTATTAGGTATCTCTGACAAGTACCACGGATAATGTAAGGTGCACTTATTTTCTACTAAACTTTGTTAATTTGCCATATAGGCATTTTTCTTGAACTATACTCAGTTTGACGCTTCTGACCATATCTTTTGCTTCATGCCTTGAACTATACAACGCAAGGCCATAACAACCGTGGATGTAATGGAAGACATGCCTGTCCCTGTTTTGTTACTTATAAAACCAGGGCATATATTATATTTATTTAGAAAGTGGTATTCTCCCCCCCCCCCCCACCCACTCCCCCTTCATAATCATTGATACTGTCCTACATTTGGAAACTCATTTGAATACTAATGTCTTTCTGGGTACATACAAATAATTACGTGTAGTCTAGAACTTAAGGAAACGTTTAAGGAAAAGGAAGGGTAAAATCGTTTTGTTGGTACATGTGAAATGTTGAAGGATACCCAGACAATTTCTGTTGTCCTGCGGAGAGACATCTTTTATAGAAGGGAAAAACATTAGTTCTATAGGAACTTGAAATGTTTACGGAAATAGAGCAGTCAAGTAAGGAAAAATAGATCAGGTTCAATCAACCAGTCCTTGACGATTTTCCATTGCGTCGATTGTTGCCTTTGCTTTTCCCCCCTTTGCTTTTCCCCCTTTTTTCTTCTAGTGTACCAGTTGGTATATCACTTTTAAAACCTTCAGCTCCCTGAATTCATGGTATACATAGCGAATTATTAAAACCAGACATTGAAGTATATTGTAGCCATTTAGGAACTTTTTTGCAGAATCTCATTGTAAAATACTTCAGAGAGACGCAATCTATAAAAATGTGACATTTGTCAAGGATAACTCTACCATCTATCCCTGAATACTCTACGCAGCACACTCTCAAAGAAAATTGATGTCTCAGTCAAATACATACGAAATTGGGAAAAGGCTGACTTGAGATATAGTGAAGGATTTGTCGATCAGAGCTTTGTAGTCCGAGGAATCATCAACCTATGTTTAGAGTGGAATGTGCCTTTTCATAAATTTCATTATCTTTCAATAGTAGTTCGACAGCGTACTTAAAAAATAGCAAGTGGCAGATCTCTTGATATGTCACATTATTAGAAAGTTTTGACTACGTAGTACTTTGAATACTGTTTTTATGGCCAATGGTAGTTTCGCTATCCAAACAAACAAGCATCGTTTGAAGAGTATGGAAGACTCTGAGTAAAGACTATGACACCAAGAAGTGTATAAACTCCCTTATTGCAAAGCCGAACTAAATATCCTCTAACTTGCAGAAAATATAGAAATAGAAGCATTAAAAGCCTATGAACAGATACGAATATTTACACTAGCAATATCAAAGGGATGTTTTATGTCGTTCGGAATATTCGTGTGTTGTCAAGAAGGACATACCGTGAGTCTATAATGGCTGTTTTAGATGCATTTGTCTTAGCTTCTAGCCAGGAAAGATCACCTAGGTTGATTTGACAAGACGATGAAGAACTCGAATATCATTGAGGACAGTGGGGTCTTTATAGAATGGCCGAATGGGCCATAGCCCGAGGCCCCGTGCGTATAAGGGACCCCGCGTCACAAATCTAAGAAAGTTCATCTATTTATCTACCCACGTCAATATCGTTCAAGTAAGTGGAAAATTGGAAACTTTGCCCAGTGGAGGGAACACTGTGCCTCCTGACCATCCTCAGTACTGTCAAATCTAACTCGCCTAGAGATCTGTGATGTCACAGGGCCCCGCAAACTTTATTCGGCCTAGGCCCCTCCGCCCTTTAAAACCGCCCCTGATTTATGAGGAAGAAAAGGAGGATTCAGGTAGACGGCCTATATCCAGGATCCCATACAATGGACAACATGAAAAGAGACATTAAGCACAATTTGAGGAAGATCGCTCACGCATCAAAGCAGATGCGAAGTTGTGGCTCGAGACAGAAGCTAGTTCACTATAGACTCAAGTTTCACAAGATGAGTAAATCAGTGATTGAGGGAAAGGTGACTTCATAAAATGTAATATCATATATATTCACATAATCAAAAGTCATAAATTGTCTTCGGTATACATGAGATTCGGTCATTTGCAGAAACATAAGTTTTTCTGTACACAAGACTTCGCTTCTCAAACATAGTACAAGTTGTGGCTACGCCACTGGAGTTTACATACTCTAGGCTCGTATAGCAACAGATAAATTTAGGTATAAAGGCAAGCAAAATTGATGTATCTTCATAAGTTGAACAAGTAGGATATAACTATTATGATCACAGGACGGCTTGTGCGATGGTAAGAGTCCAGCAATTCTCAGAGGGAAAGTACATAAGAAAGACAGAATATGGAGAGAAAGTGTATAAGAGAGCCAGAATAAGAAGAGAAAGTATGTAAGAAATATTGAAGCACGGTATAACAGCTCAAAGAGGAGAAATTGTATCACTACTTTAAAAGGAAGTGAGTTTAATGAATAATAACATAAACAGAGCAGGAGTTGCTCGAAATATTCTGGTCTTCAGTCTGGTACACCCCTGGTAATTTTAAACAGGTTAAGCTGCTTGTCTCGTTAATTTTTTGGTTTCCATTTGCCAATGCTCTGTTCATATTCTAGTCGACGGATACCAAACAAAATTGGTATGTAGTGACGTTACCACTAAAAAAATATGGAGAGGGGGTTCAATAAAATATGCAAAACGGTTTATTACACAAAAGTTCTCTGATAACTAAAAACTAATAAAAGTAACAAGACAAGGAAGTACTATTTGACCGGCGTGCCCCCCCTGCTTCCCCTGGTGAGTACCCCCGTGGTTAAGAAGTAAATGGTTATCGACATAATCTCCGTGTTCTTGAGTTTTCCTACTTTTCATGTGATAGATTTGTTTTCTACAGCAGGTAACAACATTTGTTTACTGCCACGGTCATGTACAAGATCACATGATTTGATGGTAGATTTCGACCATAACGTTTCCCAATCTTTCTTTTCAAATGAATATTCAAACGATGGTAACGGCTTAAAACGTTAAATTTTTAGATGAGGTTTGATAACAATGTGGACAAAGCATACGTTACATTGCTAATTATGTATCTTAATGATGATGACGGGTTGTTGCCCTTATTGTGAACCTTCAAACAATATTGCCGATTAAGATCCATTGTTTATTGTTCATATATGTCCATTGTTCATGTATACTGCAAAAGTAGAAGGACGTACAGCAAGCAGCACGAAGGTAATGTACTTTTGATGTACATTTCTTCTCTGAGTATTCTTAGTGATCTTTAAGCGCATGCCTAGAGAGGATAGTCACATTGTCGAAAAAGTAGATGCGTACGTGGCTATCAGTCTCCGCGCAAGACGAAAACTGTAGATTCTTCAAGTTTTCGCGAATCATGACTAACATTACGTCTTGAATAGTTTTTTATAAAGCTTATTATACATTTATTTGTTTGTGAGATTTAGTAAATTGAACGAAATCTGGAACGAAGGTGGTATAAATTGCGTTAATAATAGGGAGTTCTTATTGTCTTGCACTCTACTTCACATCTGTTGCTGCAAAGGGGTCGTTGCTTAAGTTCGCTACTGAACAAAGAGCTTCTTTTATATTGCTTTTCCTATGAAAAGATGGAGAAAGAATGGTCAACTTGATCCTAATGCAAGTGGTTTTGAGTATATTTTCTAAAGAGAGAAGTGAAATGAATTTGCAGAATACAAGAAAGCAGCAACGTGTTGTAGACAAGATGTTTACTCTATTTGCCTTGATGAATCTATCTTTCACATTACGGATTATATAACAGCTTTATAGAGTCTGAACATAATTGTTACGAATAGTTAAAATGTATGGTCGAAAGATCTGTTGATATATCACACACTGTACGAAGGTTCTTCGAATGGTTTCCTAAAACAAGGGCAAGAGAAAGAGACTTGTTTGTCACCCTGTACGTCGAAACAAAATAGAAGTTTAGTACCAGAATACAAGTCAACTCTTCTTTTCATTCAGGTTTACAGCTGCAAAGTTAGTGCTTTTTCTTTTAGTTTGAGAAAACAGGAGGAGTTGAAAAATTGAAATGTTTAGAAATCCGATGGTGTAGTGTTTTGATGAACATTATTAATAACATTGAAAGAAGATAGGAAAGAAGAGTATCAACCTCTGTTTGTGAACCTATATCCGTTAAAGACACGAGCCTCAATCCTGCCAGATATGTTCCGATACGCCTCACCTATTATTTTAAGAAAACTGGTAGAAATAATTCAGTCATGGAAGTTGCTGAATATGGGCAATTTTCAGCGCACTTTTTACCAATAGCCGTAGTTTCGAGATATTAGATGGACAAGAAAAGCGAAAGGATGTATCCTTGTCTTACCACTCCTAACCTAATAGCTTTAGGAACGTTTGATAAGAATTTTATAGCAGATTTTTACATACTGGTGTCAAAAATCATGATGTATCTTGAGATTCATGACATATAAACACTTCTCCCGTCCTGTCATCAGCTATCCTTTCTAAATTAAGCATGCCTTTATGCAACAATATAGGTAGGGACTTCTTAAACTTTATAATCTTTTATGAACCAGAAGTAGTAATATAATTGCTTGCGTTTGTTTTTAACGAGGTACCTTCATCAACAGGTACTGAATAATGGTAACACGGGGAGTAAGGGAACTTTATTTTGACAACAGTCCGTATATTATTGAGATTTTGAGACTTGGTATCACATCTAAGTAATTTCCCTTTTGCGATTAATGTTGAACAACTGCAGAAACAAATTCCGTAATTGGTTTTTCACCTGATCATACTCTTAGCCCCTTATTGACTAATAACATCTATTTTCTTCCTTCTGGTGTCCTTTTTTTGTCTGAAAATCCAAAATTGAAATTTTACAAGTAGCTTTTCCTTCGGATCTTCCCAGACATCATATGGAACAACAAGATGGCAGTGGATATTGAACATTTCATGGTACATTTGTTAAGGAAGAATTAACGAGTAGAAATGTGCTCCCAGAACCTAAATGAATAGATAGTTAGATGGTAACTAAACCCAGAGACCTGAGGAAAAACCATTCAAGTGTGGGGAAGGAGGCGTACAACAAAATAAACCTACCTTATGGACTCACCTCCCGGACATCAGAACGCTTATTTCTAAATGACTCAACAATACCCAAGCTATCTGATGAAGATCTTGTTGCATGATGCCTAAACCATGATTACTTCATAATAACTACATGACGTGGAAGTTTGAATGTTGAGTCACTTTATGAATTCCAATTTGCAATGACGTTGCAATATCTGTCAACTGTCATATCAGAGAAGCTGTATTTTAAAGAAAAGCGAATAATCTAAGAGCCTTTGTGCTTTTTCCGACAGACGTATCACTGAGTAAGGTTAGATTATATAGCATATGTACAACTATGCATTAAAAATACCTACATTTACCGCTCCTACAGTAACCAGAAATTGCTAGAATTTCCATCTAAGCAATGTAAGAAAAATGCAGCTATTCATTTCAAGGCCCGTTCTAGTTTTCATACCTACAATAAATTGTAAACAGGGTACATTTACCAAAGGTCTCCTATCTTTGAGGTCCTGCCTCAATAACAAAGCATAGATATGACAGTCCATCGGATAGCCTAGTAAATGATATATCTCCATGATGTATATTAAAACCACACTAGTTCATATGATGCTCTCTTAAGATCATTAACTTCAAAGTGTCCAGGCAGACCTGAAGAATCCACTTCCGTGATAAAGAGCAGGTATGAATACCATTCTAAGATGATAAGACTTCTTCCTTCATTCATATATGTTAAATACGAAAGATGAGCCATCATCTCTACTAACTCGGAGCATTCAATCGCACAACTTCCTTAGTGAATAAGTGATTCCTCTTTCGTGGTATGTGATTGATATTATCAAACCACGGAAATTTTCCTATAATTGTTATCACTACCGTAGTAGATACAAGAAAATTAGAAAGCATTTAAAAAGATTTCGACTTCATAATTTTTATTTCGCATTTTTCCGTCTGTTTCCATCTACACCAAGTGTAATACGTAAATCATTTTTCTCATATACTTCCAGGACATTTCTGTATAATTCAAGAAACATTCTAGTCCCTACAAATGCCTCCTATAGGTTCGCTATTTGGTCATCGGGTTTTACACGACTACACAAGGAGTATAGACCATCCAATTTAAATCTCCTTCTCATCTTTGTTAGTAAGATTTTGGTGTTTTTTTCAAATTGATATAAATGCAGTGCAATAGTCAAGGCCGACTAAAATTCCCATTTTTTAGCATAAAGTGATATATTATTATTCCTTGACAACTTGGACATGGACTTACCAATAGTGTTCATCTTCCCGCACACGTAAGATATCATTTTTAAACATTTTGGGAGGTTCTACATTTGAATTATCTTTCAAATCTATAAGTTAAGCCCTATCACTACTCTCAAAGAGCTGTCATAAAAACTGATACCAGCTGAAATCAAAATTAGGTAGCAACATTGAGCTCATTTGCTTTAACTAAACTAAACCTAACCATTACAGATCAATTCCTTGAAATTCACTTTTATCAGAACGCGATAATTCAAATTTTACAGCTCATTTAACTCGATTATTGTTGAAAGGTTAAAATTTCAAA
This sequence comes from Carybdea cf. marsupialis auct. non (Linnaeus, 1758), assembly GCA_010016065.2. Taxonomy (NCBI): domain Eukaryota; kingdom Metazoa; phylum Cnidaria; class Cubozoa; order Carybdeida; family Carybdeidae; genus Carybdea; species Carybdea cf. marsupialis auct. non (Linnaeus, 1758). Next base: position 4,282 of record JAAAKL020013851.1, on the reverse strand, counting down.
CTTCATAGTACATTCTAAAAAAATATGGGATATCTTACATATCTATTACAGTGTTTATTAAAGTAAATTACATCTTAGTGATGTTTACAATGTAACATAATCTAGCTTACTTCATTGAACTTTCGCTTTTTTAGTAATACCGTGCTATGTTTCCGAATTTCACAAAAACTGGAAGTGACGAAAAGAATAAAATGCATCTGGCCAAATTTTATTTAAGTATACTTGTTACTAGAAAAGAATGTCGACGATTTGAAATACGGAAGGTTATTTGAAATTTGTTTTGATTAAATTGGCATTAGTTAGATCTGACTCCTTTCATGTCTTGTTTAGGAAGAACGTTATGATTTATGAGCGTTTCATATTTTGACAAATAGAGTGATAGAAAATATGAAAATTTGCCATGGGTGAAAGAATACAAAGGAACAAAGAAAATATGCAGACAACTTCAACAAGTTCTTTCTGTTTTGTAGGAAACAGAACTCTGAAATCATTAGCCACTTTTAGGTTACTTCAAATCGGATCGGATATTTTACCAGGTTTTTCCTTCTTCCAACCATTAATATTTTACACGTGCTTAAACCTTAAACTGACAAATTTTCCGTCGAGAAATAATGGTGTGGCAACTGAGAAGGAAGATGAGAAGACAAATGAAAGTGTATAAGACATGTCATAGCAGAGAGGAAGTAGCTGCATCAGCTATCATCAGATGACAGGTCAACACAAATTAAATGATTCTTGCTTAGTAATCATTTATATTGTATAAGACCTACCTCTCGAGGTTTAATATAAGATGCCATTATTTGGCGCCATTTTATTTCATTCATTTTAATCATCAAGTAAAATAAATGTAGCATTCTGTAATATATTTTTATAAGATTCGGGCACTTTGTTAGGCTTGTTTTGCTGATATTGTAACACTTTTTATAGTAAGAGCTGCTACTGTTTCATCAAATGTCAGAAAGTGAAAAGGAACTGGCCTGCTTTGTTCCAAAATTTATTCCCTATTTACAAATCGTTAAATCAATTTTACTCAAGATATGAAGCATTCTATTGGACAGACGTAGGGGAGGTTTTACAATTAAGATAACGTGTTATAAATCAGCATGGTGTGTTCATATTTGTTGAATCTGATGATAGTGAACGACGGTAAATAGCGAGGAGAGTATCGTTTTCGTTAATTTATATTTCTGTTAAGCCTCGCCATAGAAACACATCAACGCAATATCAAGATAAAGAAGTATACTTACAGAAGGAAATTCAAGTAAACTTTAACAGCATTGTAAACGGCAGCAGCCCAGTCTTGTGACTCACATTGTACCTTAACTACTTCAAAAACAGTTTAATAGGTAGTATACGATAGCAATTTCAATGATCCTCATCTCCTTATCAAAAATTCTTTTAACGTCCTAAAATCTTAAAACAATAAGATAGAAAGCCCTTCATTTAATCATAAGGTAGCAGAACGTTGCAAGCATATTCCGTTTGTTTTAAAACCTGTCTAGTTTGTTTATGTTATATTTAAATTTAAAAAAAGTTTCTTTAAATGTTTTTGGTCGATAGGAAAAATGTCACATTTATAGGCATACCGATATGGGACGTTGATTAAATATCTTCCCGTTCCAGAATTGATCATAGCACCTTTAATAAGAAATACTATTCAAAGGCGTGATACGGGACTAGCGAGTAATCTTTCGGGGCAGCTGAATTTAGAAAATTGTTCCCCCACGGTTAGTTTTAGTTAAATAACAAGTAAATTCGTAAATAGTTTATTTAATTGCTATTTTATATCTTAATTGTTTGTTGTTTTGTTATGAATAAAGTCAAGATAGCTTTAATTTACTCACAAATACTTTATATAACATATAAGGCTAATGACCATCATCATTTCAAAGTAGCAAAGTGTCTCCTTGTAAAACAGGCACATGAAACCATTTGCAGTGATCACTACGTATTAAGACGGAAGGAGAGAGGGACATGGGATTATTAAAAAGATGGGAATATCTTATACCGTATAGCGTGTTATAGATAAATTGTAGTTTTGATTCCCAACAAGCTATATCTTGAAACAATAAATTTCATAGTGAATAAGTGACACAGTTGTATTCTACTCGGGAAACTCTCTCCAATTTTTCATAGTTTAGGCGAAGAAATATATCTACTGGCTTCTTAGTTCGGTTGCCTTGATTATCAAATTTAAACTATTTTTCTTGCCATTGTGACCTCTGTAACCAGATATAATGAAAATAACCAAGTCTCTGTCATTGGACAATTTAGCACAATGTTATCAGATGACTTAAAAACAGGTAACGTAATGACCTGGAGTCATAAGAAGACTTTTTCGTCACTTATATCATTAATTCCTGAACGTAATATTAGATTAATGTGTCTGTTGATAGAATAACAAGGAAGGATACAAACTACACAAACAGTACTTACTTGAACAGCGATGAAGAGCAAAGGTGTCTGTTTCCACCTCTGGTAGTCGAAGTGATGAATGTGCTTGAGTATTCCACTGCTCTTTATATGTCTAAGTTACATTATTAGCTATTGATTTGTCTGGACGAAAGATAAAGCTACAGCCACTAAAACACAGACCAAGATTATTCATCGTTGAGCTGGTCCGGGATTTAAAAGACGGAACAGTTGACATTGGGTCACAGAAACGGAAATTGATCAATTGGCCGCGTTGTGCGCAGGCACAGTTAGAGATCTCATTAAGCTATACACAAACTCAGAATTCTTAAGATCTCGATACGACATCTAGCTGTGGGTGCAAAGAACAGTTAATCAAAATTAAAAACTACATTATGAGTACGATTGTCACTAAAATGTACAATACTATGATCTTTTCGAAGAGAGATTGATCACTTCCAACTGTCCAGGTCACTGAACAGAACGTTTCGCTGCATAGAATACGCACGTATTGATATGCTATGGGACAGATACACTTTCGAAAGTACGGAATATCTCTTGTCAGTCTTAACCGGAATTCTGATATGCTCTTCCAACCCACACCACCCGTTGATATGGCTGCCAAATAACCTTTGCATGTCATCGTTGATGTTGATCGTTGGTTATGCGAGAAAAAAGATATCGTGATGTTAAAGAATAAGCGAGACTTCTTTTACCCGGTTGCAAGCAGATTGTCTGTTTACATCAATTGGGGATGTTACAGAGAAAGACCATCAATCTCATTGGGAACAGCACTTTTTATAGCTACAAAAAACTGAAAGAATTAAAGTCTATATTCAACTTGGATAATAATCATGCTGTTAACAGGTTCAGAATTGATAATACAGTTAACTATATCCCTATGTGAACAGGGTCATTATAAACAATTTTGGGTGGCAGGGTGGGAGTGGATGGTGAAGGTTTCTTAAGGTGTACCGTACAGATTGTATTTATTACTGTTAAGTTTATACTTTCGCAAACAAATGAAAGCATTTCTCAACTCATAAAAATAATTTATTATTCCTAATCAGGAATCATCATTTAGTATATATCATCGAAGGTAACATAAGATGTATGTAAACATGAATGAAAACACCAATAAATGTTCCAAAATAAACACCCCCCTTCTTTTCAAAAAGGGGCACGGTTACCCACGTCCATCATGCTTCCGACACCCCTGCTTATGTTTACTTTTAAATCAAGTTGTGGAGTTGTAGATCTAATTTTGAGGAGTGATAATTCCTAAGATACAAAATCCACTGTTACCTTATCCCTAGTTGGCAGATGAGATTCAGGTATGCCAGGGAGAGCACAAACAAGACAAGATATGTGTTAAAAACCAGCAGTAGGAGGACATGTATTCAGTACTATCACCTAGGCAGAACAGTTGGTTTTGCTCTAGTATGATAGTAAGAAGTATTGATAGAATATATAATATCTTTTAAAATGCCGCAGTAGGAGGACATGCATTCAGTACGTTGACTTAAGCAGAACAGTTGGTTTTACTGTAGTAGGACAGTAAGCAGTAGTGATTGAATATATGATACCTGTTAAAATGCAGCAGTAGGAGGACATGTACTCAGTACGATGACTTAGGGAGAACAGTTGATTGTCTTGTAGTAGGACAGTAAGAAGTACTGAGCACAAACAAGACAAAAGTTTCGGAGTTGAAAATAACCCCAGAGAACGGTGCTGAGGTATTTGGCTGTCCTTCGGACCTTGTAGCAGCTTTTGTGCCTGATGTAGAGTGAATAAATTCGAAAACAAAGAAGTAAATAAAAAACTATGTATAACCAGAGATATATAATGTAGGGAGAATAAAACAATATTT
>JAAAKL020013850.1:0-12242 GCA_010016065.2 Carybdea cf. marsupialis auct. non (Linnaeus, 1758) | reverse complement strand
TAAAATGCGGTTACAAATTATGTACATCCATTGTCGACATCGTCATCAGATCATAATAGCATCACCACACTGTTCATTATCATCATTATCACGGTAGTATTAGCAGTAGTAGTAGTCATCATCATCATAATCGTCACCATCTTCATGAGACTCTCCGTGGACGCTTCCATTCAATAGCGAAAATACTTTCGGCAACCACATGATGAGGTACCATCTCCGGCTGATAAACGCATAATATAAGCCATTATCCGAAGAGAAAGTCCTGTCTTTTTCTTGACGCCTTTTAGAACATGGGCAAAGCTCATGCGAGACATAAACTTTATCACTCAAAAAATTGAGAAACAGCCAAATTGGCGGACAAACGATAAATAAGCGGGACATCGGTATTCTGTGCAAATATCTTTCAAAGGGAAATTAACATGGAATAAATACAGTATCTGTTTACAGAATACTTTGAGATGCTAACGAATGGTGAGGATACTTAGGTACAGGTGATAAAGTGCTTCTTCATCATCCGAAATACCAAAATGGTATCATGCCCCTACCTATTGTTGGATCAGAGTCCTCGGCATCAGCTTCACTATCTGTTCCTATCGATTTCATGGACCAGCCACGCCCCCCATGCAATCGGAATGCACTCCTGTCACTTACTGCAGATCTTGCACCAATTTCAGTCTACAAAGCAAGAGAGAACAGGGTGTACTAGTTAAATCGTCGCTCTTTCGTGTTCCATATCAGGAATATAATTGGTTTCCTGACAGCCTTGGTTTCAAACTTGACGTCAGGTCTCATGGGAAAAACTAAGCATGTAGAAATTTGGAACTGTTAAATAATTAAGATTAGGAACTTTCCTAATCCATCGATATGCCCTTTTGGACTACATACCATTAATGACATATATTTATGCGTATGCGAAAATCAATTTACCTCTATGCACATGGCTTATAAACAAAAGGAAAGTGCTAAGTAATAACTAAACAGTAGGAGGAGCCTTCACTGGCGAAAGTTTTTACTACTAAGCAGCGGACAAAACCACAGGGAAGGCCCACACACCGAATGGACGCGCCTCCCATCAACCCTATGAACAGGCAAGGCGACAACTGACACAATCCAGTTGATCTTCGCTAATTTCTCACAACAAATATTAACAGATGACCTAGTGCCTATGTCTCTAACGGGCGGTGTGTTATCTTGCCACGTGCTTGTTACAGTCAAATGAGCGTCTGCGACTGAGGATGACACGAAATCATCACAAAGAAAGTTGGGCGTTGTTTTGCCCACTAAGTCAAGTTACTTGCACTGGAATAGATAATTTAGTTAGGTGCGTGTAAAATGGAAAATAGTCTTTTGATAGTTATAAAGACATAAGTGATAAACCGTTCACGTGTCGTGGCCACTTTTTTGCCTCCTAGTGCTAAATGAAACAGATGTACTATTTGGAGCCTATACTTTTTAAATTTCTCGTTAATGCTGCCAAATATACATACTAAGAGAAAGGCAGACTCATCGTACGATATATGTCAAACGATTTCTGTCACGAGAAGTTTGGGTAACTTATATCTTTGTGTGACTTAACTATGACGATGTATAATCTAGATGATCCAGGAAATAATTAAACTCGTGTAACCAAATACTTTATACCCAGGTTGCTGCTTGAAAATTCGAGAACCTATATAGAAGTTTTGTAAATACAAATCAAAAAATTAACAGAGTAAGATCTGAATTCTCCCTCAAATGAAAATTTTTTTATGGTGAAATGAGAGAGCACTTTCATAACAGAAAATGAACAATATTTCTTTGCTCTGCTCTTCTTCCACCTTCTGTTGCAAATTTGCGAAAATCCTGAATGTTCAAAACAATGAGTATTCACGACAGACTGGCTTCTGGGAGACATCAGATCTCAAAGCCTAATTCTCTTACTTTGGCAACATCATCTTCGCTCCACTTGGAAGGACAAAGGGCCATCTTCACCAGGGGAAGGGGAAAGCTTCTTATCAGAAAGGGGTGATACATTTGTCGCACAAGGGTAGGTTTTGAGGCTACTGTAGTTAACATATCCATGTCTTCTCTTTGCAATCTGATCTGGAGAGTTCAAAAGACTCTTTCAGAATCAGCACCTTCAGTAGAAATTTTAAAGTATAAATTGTGATCAACAGCCCCTCAAAAGCTGCGCCCTTACATTTTAGTTAAGTGTGGCAAGAATTGCAGGTAAAGTGTCAACAAAGGCGGAGAGATTGTCTGCCCTTTTGGCCCACGGGTGTCCGAAAAGGAATAGAGGGCAGTTCTACCGTCTTCGATTGAAAAGTCTTTAAGAAACCAAAGATACTGTTTAACGAAAATGAATTAAACAAGGTATGCAAAAGTGCTTTCTACCCATGAAGTTGTGAAAGTACGAAAATTTGCTATCGAAAATTACGTCGTCACGTCCTAGTATTCCCAGGCAATTCGTGCCCTACCTGGGCCTACCTAGGCCTACACTCAAGGTTTTCTTCAATTTTAAAGAAACAACGCAACTTATTTCCATTGTATATAATAGTGATGGGTGCTTTTCCATAAATGTGTACGACAATGACTTGATTGCCAATATTAATCAAACACATCATACTGAATTCTGCTCTTGTACGATAGATATCTAAGCTATTCTTAAAAACATAGACAAGTAGTTATAATATAAATTTGAATAAGTCAGAATGTCCAGTACACAAGAGGTCTGGGTTCCCGATATCCACTTTATCGTGCAAATGAATTGCATGCACAAAACCATACATCAAAATGTAACAGCAAAGATTTTATTTCACCGAGATATTTTGATGATATGCCAAATTTAACAGAAATAAGAAAACACGCTCTTTGGTATAAAATTTATTCCTTTCGTAGCAAAAGGCTTAAGTAATGAAAAAACGCAAATGACAACCAGATATTTGTCATTTCCAACCTAACAGTGTAAGCAACCAACAAGTTCCTATCTTTTTGTTCGATTTTCTTGCGACCTATAATCTAATTAATTACAGACCACTCATCTCCATCTGTCACATCACTGTTACATCGTTTTATCCGTCCAGCCTGTCTTATCTTCCTCACTTTCAACCGATCATAAGCGTTATAAAGCATTTATTTTACTGTGTTTCCAGTTTCCAGGTTCTTAATGCTTTAATGAACTACATGGCTCTACAAGAAAACCTCAAACCAAAACACGTTACATAGAGGCCTGTTACGTCTTCCTATGGCCACGTGTTCTAAGCTCTTTGCATTAGAACCAGGTCTAATTGCAAGTAAAACAACATAAAGGTACCCCACAATCACAATCCATGTCTCGAAAAAAAGCACCTGTGACTGATAAAACTGATTTCTACAGAACGACATTGCTACGCTTTGCATGTTTGTTTCCGTAGTGTTGAACTCGTTGGTAATCCATAGTGTGTCATTACACTTGATTGATGTCTTTACTCTTGAAATTTAAGGTCAACAACATTTTCAGTTCATTATTACTTTTACGGTCTTCGATGCACCATTTTGGTCCGACTAAATAGAGCACCTGATGTCAAAAAAAGGTAATATATATAAAGAAGCGCGTAAATCTAGACATCCAAAACCTTTGACAATTGTATCTGCAGGATACCAGTACATTCGCACGGTTCTACAGCTTTCACACATTACTAAAACAGCACAGGCATACTGATATATAGTACAGTCCTTTACCATTGATTAAGATAATTTGGTCATAAACAGCTAACTGGAACTCAGTTGTAGGCAGTATCTTAAGTATCTGACGAGGAAAACCTATTTTCCTCATGGTTGTTGTTGACAGATCAGCCTCATGGAATGTTTTCTCTTCAGATACTCTAACACCGTTACAACGACCCTCAGGCTCCAATGGTTTAGGAAGATGTCATTTGAGAAGAGATAGCTCCCAAGGAATATGCGTGAAACGAAGTCAACTGCAGAGATGTCCATCAGCAACTTAAATATTTCGTTGATTGATTTGATCTTCGATGGACACCATGACAGAGAGTTATTACTTTCGTAAGTGCTCATTCTGACACACTGTGAAAACATTTTGCAGTACTCTAGTACCGTATGGTTCTACCATTCTGTAGCAAATTCTCAAAACAACAGGAGAGATGTGTGCGTGTGCAATTGCTTAGGATACTACAAGGGGAAAGTTGATTTACGGCGAGTGAGTGTGAAGTGTGAGCAAACCGGGTCTCGATTAAAACTGGTGTAGAGGTATATGTCTTTCATAGAGAAATAATAGAAAGGAGAACAATGTAGACCGAGAAATAGAACATTTCTGTTTGGTAGGAAATGGAGTATTTATGCAGTAATTCCGACGTTTGAAGGAGGCAATATGTATCTCAGAAATTTAAAAATAAGAGAAAAAAGGTTGGGGACGGGAGTGCTTGGAAACATCGTACTACAATTTGTTTTCGAATTATTTAGGAAACGTTTTGAGCCTTATCTAAAAGGAGTAACGGCTTCGCCTTGGGGATCGAACTGCAGATCCAGTCTTCGTCAGGTTATTCATAAGAATAGAGGAGCGCACCACCATGAAAACCCCGCCATTATAATCAGGTTGATAACAGCACGAATGTGTCACCCTACATTTAAGTAGTGAGACCAAAGCCAAAGGATCACCCAGCTTGACAAAAGCGGCCAGGTATATCTTCATGCCTAGAGATACTTCTGTGAATCCACGCTGACTCTGTAATGGTCAGAAACTAAAGCAACGCGCCGTTTACTCTTTGCGCGGTCGCATGTCATTCGCTGAAGCAACTTGGCTTGGATATTTTAAGATTATGTTGCCAAAAGAATTCCTTTTGCCGCAGACTCGTTTCTGTCTCAGCCTCGTCGATAACTCCCAAATGGACATCCCGTTGTCGTCTGACTTTACTAAATATTCAAGCAATCTGCTCCGTTGCAAATGTTCTCTCCATATCATTTTACTTACAAAAATAGATAAATATGATTTTTAGTAATATTAAACCTCTTTGGAATTGGGTGAAGGTGCTACCTACATATATATTCAGCGCTACAATCCTAGCATCGAACTGAGTAAACGACATACATGGAACTACATTGTAGACGGCCAAAGCAGATATCGAAATTATGGCTCTTAGCCATCGCTAAAAAATGTGGTACTTAGATGTGGTACAGGGAGGGGGTGCGTTATTGAATGCAAACAACATTAAGTACATCATAAAATGAGAGAAAAGCTTCACTTAAATGAAACACATAACTACTTTACACATAATAATTTCAATACTTGACACTCGTGTTCATGACATGTGACGGCAATTTTACCTCCGTGTCTGTTAAATACCCAGCTTTCTTCGCGCGATACTTCTGATAAGTTCTAGTGTCTCCGCTGAATAAGTGTTCGTGGTCCTTTTTGTCACGTGATCTCGTACTTGTTTCATCTTCACTCTTCACTTTGGGGTAGGAGTCATGCCTAGTAATTGGAAAATCAAAACAGATATTGATAGGCTTTGGTACATAAGATAGTGTTTCTTTACTATTCGAAGACCAATATATAGAGTTTTCACACAATCAAATAATATCATGGCACCATCTACCAGATATATAGAATTGTCGCATTGCCAATCCTAAGAGAGGTCAAGAAAAATGGTTTGTAGCGTATCTACCATTTGACTTGATCAAATACTATTGAATATAATGGGGAGCACAATTGACGATTCGCGCATAAAGGCGAAGGTACGTTTTCGTAACATTGGAATCTGACAAAATTACATAAATTAAACATAAGACAACAGGATGATTTATGGATCATTACGATAATAATAAAGTTAATAAGACTTTGCGATACTATAATGTCAAACAGATTTGTTTAAAATACGAAAAATGAAACCCTTCAGTAATATGTATAAATTTTCATGTTTTTCTTTGGAATTAAAATCCATGCCACGATTGTGATCGTTGTTCTGGACATTTTCCGAATGTAATTTTCTATGTTGCTATCCAGACATGATGACTAGAATCTATGAGGTCCTAAAACAATGCTGGTCTTCCAACTGAAACCAATGCATGCTTCAGTATCGGATATAATCAACTTACACAAAATTTCCAGTAATATTTTAAAACACGGCATCCCTTCCAATTTATTAAATGCGCCATTGATAATTTTCCTTCTCTTTCATATGAACTGGACATTTAGCTCTGATAAACCAGTTACTAATTCCCTCTTATCAAAAAAGCAGAAAAGTATTACCATTGGAAACCTTTGCTTCATTTTCTGTTGATCACTCGCAATGACACACACAAACTAGGACGGTTCCACTTGCACTCAAAGATCTTGACGCACCAAATTACACTCTACGTTAACAAGAACTTACGACCCAACTCAAAGTTTTGCATTTCTTATCAACTGTAATTCAACTTCCAAAATGTCCATTGACACCGACGAGCTCATTTCCCAACACCTCATTACCTCACTTTTTTCAGGACATCTACATTGTCAAGCACTGGAAAAGATCCTTAGATCAAACAATTTTTAGCAATTAGCAATAAAGTACCCCGTATTGTAAATTGGTTTTAAGACGGGAATGAATTCGTTGCCGTTATGAAGATCTGTTAATAGTGCATGGCATGTGTTGACGAATCCACTCCCCGCCCAAATCTATCATCAATTTGACGCCCCAGCTCCTAAGTACGATAATCAAGATAGCTACCAGAAATTCAAATGGAAAGATAGCGCTTGAAATTTCAGACGGCACAGACACGACGGGAACATCGTCAAACTGATATGGATAATGTCACAATCTTTCAACTTATATGAAAACCTAATCTAGAAATAAATAACCATGTTCTCTTTAACTCCAAAGGGATTATCTGCCTTGTCAGTGTAGATCTCATGACAAATTTACGACTTAATTGGATGGGCGATGCAAAGAATAAGCAAGATCAGATGGTGACGGGCACGTAATCCAGTCATCGTAGAAGTGATTACGATATGATATTGCCATTGATTGAGTGCCTGTATCCAAAGACAATCAAGAGATAAGACCACGTAAAAACCAAATAATTATACATGTTGAGTAAGGATCTTGAAACCAAATCTAACGTCTGCCACAAGTGCTCATAGGATTAAAGCATGTCAGCTTGTAACGAAATGCCTAAGTTAAGATAAACGTGAGAATTGTCACAATCTCATTTCAGGAGTATACGAAGCTGTGCAAAAAGCTGGATATGCTAAGAATCCTTCAACTTTTTAATTGGCAAGATGTATAATAAAAAGTAACTAGAACTGCATGATATCGCAAAGTACAGGGAACACGAGAAACTACAAGACATCACCATAATAATCATCATTATTATGATCACCACCATTACCAATATAATCATTATCATAATCATCATTAACCCCCTTTCACATCCCTAACACAAACAACCATTATCATCATCATTATAATGGTTATCAGCATTAGCAATATCATAACAAGAATCATTATAATTACTCCTTTCCTCAATCCTTTACACCACCATCATCACCACCATTATCATTTCACTATGATTATCATGATCATCACTACCATCATCATCGCCACCATCATTATCATCAATCCTCGTCCCAATCCTCAACACCAACAACATCATCATTCTCATTATCGTCATCGTCGTCGTGACCATTATCATCTTCATTGCTATAAATCTTAATTATCATAGCCACCATTATCATCATGATTATCACAATCATCATTATCATAATAATCGTCAGTATCATTTTCATCAATCCTCATCCCCATACTTAAAAACACCACCACCACCATCATCATTTTCATCATCATCATTTTCATCATCATCAACCGTTGTCGTCGTCCTCGTTACCATCAACCTATTTACCACCATCATTACCATCATTATCATCATGATCACCATCACCATTATCATCAATCCTCATCCAACCCTAGCACCACAACCACCATATCATCACCATCATCATAATCATGAACATCGTCATCGTCATAATCACCCAAAATTGGCATTATGATCATTATCACTTACAACACCGCTATCACTATCATGAGAACCATCTTCATGATGAACACTACAATCGGAGGCATGTGTAACCTCACGACAAGGCCACCCCTGTTAATTTATGAACGGCGAACTTTCTTAACACTGTCTGATATTACCCTCTAATTGTCATCACCTGTTTCATTTATTTATCCCAATTCTCGTCTTCTACTCTGTACAAAACTACATTTTCTAATACCCTTATATTCTTATTTTTCTTCTCACTATTTGTATCATTACAACCTATTCTTTATTCCCTGTTCACCTTACTCCGAGACTCGGCGTCTTGAGGTTGTACCGTACCTTCCTTTCGTTAATTTTCGTCAATGTAGTGATTTCATCGACATGACGTTATACCGCATATACATTGCAATTGAACTCTTATATCAAATTATATTTTAACAGCTTCTCTACGTTTATTTTGGTATGAATTTGGCAAATATGTGTCGGAAGAAATGAAACCACAGGTCAAACAAAAAAGGGATGCGCTCCCCGCAAATTTTTAAAAACCAAAGATAAAAGTAATGCCTTAATTCGTTTACTGAACTGTCGGTTGCAAATATATTTCGATTAGATGGACGCGAAACACTCATGTCAGCACTAAAAATACGATTGTGATCATGTATATTTAACTTTTAGGCGATTTCTCCTTTCGACTTCGCAGTATTCTTGTCTACTTTTCGAGCTTTCTAAGAATCGCGGCTGAACAAGTTCCGAAATCTTGTCGACTTTCTGCCTGTAAATTTACGACAACAAACTTTTGTATTTCAGCGTTCAAACTTCGATAAGCTATGTCAAATTCATAACTGATATTCATGAAAACAGAACAATTTAGACTCCTACGAAGCTACCATATTGATCCTGAAACTACCCCGATCACAGTTAAGCTCAGAGCGTGGTTTTCCTGTGAATCCACGATCTTCAATGTCAGATGCACAACCACAGCAATTTCATAATCGCCCAATCAAGAAAGGGTTTGGTAGGTTACACTAACGGGGTAAAACACTACAAGTTGGTGTCTGGCGGGAGATGCCAAGCATCGATAGCATTTGAAATCTCTTCTTTGGACCCACAAGTACGGAAGCTCTTCGGAGGATATCTCCTTGTCAATTTTATTACGAGCTACTCATTTGCTCAACCTATCAACAAATTCATTAAAGCTTTAACTGTGATTTGCTAGATTAAACATCGGTAATACAACAAAAGGTTAACCATTAAATATTTAACAGAAACTTCATTTTCTACAGATATTCTTAAGTTAAAAACACTGAAAATGACGGTGTCTTTTACTTTGTTGTCTCTTACGAATAGAAATAACCAAGATTAAAAATCCATATCCAACAATTGTTATACAAAACACGAAGACCTTTCTTGCCTGGCCTTTGCACACGCTCCGGTTTCTAAGCAACTATTCTATAACAACTTTAAGCACGAGTTAGAATAGCAGAGTAGGGAAGACTTCATAGCAGAAAGTAGAGAAACGCTAGCAGTTGAGTTCGGTGTTTAAATCCAGTGGGAGCTTTGAAATTACATTGTCTGTCACACTGCGAAAATTCTATGGGATCATCTGTTTAGAGCAAGACGCACCTTAATCAAATATCTGTAATCTGTGCACCTTATTGTACCTCTGCACTACAGTCACATGGCTCGTTCAAACTGGGTATTACAGTTAAATTATGAAACCAATAGGATCAAAGGAAGGAGTAGCTTTGATTGCTAGCATGAGGTCCGAATTAAAAATCTGGAACAGTGATTTACTGTGGATGCTATTCATAGTTCTTCATGCCTGTACGAAAAAGTTGGTTTTCGTGATAGCAGCGGTAATGCAGCACCACATGAATGGCAGATCGATTTGAATAAGGACACGGAAAGAAGCAATTTTGCTGCTGGTTTCTACTGTCCCTGTTCTTTACATCAACACGGATACAATATAAGTGAAGCTTGAAAGTACACCACTTAGCTTGAGCATAACATTGTGTGATTGCATTCCATTAAGTGATTGACTCTTGTCTTAAAGACTCAAATCACGCCGCCTTTATTACAGCCAAGAGAAGATTGGAATAACAAAAGCATGACCCGGTTAGAACATGTCTAGAAAACAAGGCGACGTTTGGTGTAATGATATGTTTATAAACTCAGCATCGGTTTTCGTTAGATGAAAACGGGCTATATACTTCACTCGATTACTATCCAACTATCGTCAAAGTAATCAATCTCTCTGTCACACTGAAAGCGCAGGTTTGATATATGCTCTGTTACGTGTCACGAAAAATCAAAAACAGTACACGAAGTGTTGCAAGGGTCTGTTTTGGAAACACATAAAATACCACGAACGGGATAGTATGGAACCACAAGTTCAACAGACAAGTGCACTTTGCCAGACATTTCCTTCATTTTACATGTGATTCACAGCAACATAAATATAGAGGAAAGGGAAACGGTTTCAAAAATGCTGTGGACGATTAACATAAACGAAAAAATTCATCATGCCTTGCACAATCTATCATATTTTTTAACTTTATCTTCAATACTACTTCACACTGGAAGTCTTCAAACGACAAGGGGCAAAACAGAAACGGGTAAAATAACAAGTTACCAGAGTCACAAATGGATTGAGCCCGATATTTTCTGGAATGAACTTATAGAAAGGAACTTTACAACGTTTATCCTAGAGCAACCAGCTCTTACAACCTCTGGAAAATCTATCGTGGAACTATCACCTGGCTGTGGAAAGCCTTTTAACAGGATTGCAAAATTAAGCGATGGAACCAAAGTCTGCTTTCGCTATCGTCCAAATCTTGAGCAAATACAAGGAGAGATGTACAGTTACTGTCTAGGACGACTTCTAGGTATCAAAAACTTAGTAAATACAAAACTTTTACGCTTTTCACATAGTGATTTATTCTGGAAGCCTGCTTATCAACACTTGATAAACGGATCATGGGAGGATGGCCACCTCGTAGTTATGACACACTATGTACAGGCAGCCAAATCGACATATGTTCCTCAATTTATTCTAAAAGACAGGTTCAGATTGACAGAAGCGCAATTGAAAAACATGGACATCGAGTTACAGGATTTACTGCAATTGTTACAGTGGTCTGAACTTACAATATTTGATTATCTTATAGGAAACTTCGATCGAGTGGTTAGTAGCATGTACAATCAACAGTGGCATAAGAATAGCATGATGGAGCCAATAAACAACCTGATTAGAGGTCAAAATGGACTGTGGCTATTTATTGATAATGAAGATGGATTACTCCATGCCTACAGGCTAATTGAAAAATACGAGCCCTACCTACGAGAGACAATCGATAACTTCTGTATATTTCGACGACAAACAGTGGAGAACGTCCACTACCTTGTCACATTAAGTGACGAACAATTGTGGTCAATGCTATGGGACAATCTGCACAAAGATAACCAGATGTATGACATGTACCTGCCAAAAATGCCTGTCAGGTACAGGACCATTCTGAGAAGTAGACTGAACTTTGTTGCAAGTCATATTAGGAAATGTACGGTGCTTTCAAATAAAGGTAAACAAAATAAGAGTTAATTGAAGAATACACGTTGATATCAGGTTTATTTTGGGCAACAATTATTGTCGAGGGCTTCAAAATAACATTGCAGCACCAGTTCAACTTTATTTCATGCCTGAAATGGATATTTCTGTATACTTTAACAGACATTAGAATTACGGCAGTTTGTGACACACTTTGTATATAGAAGGTAAATGACAAAATATTTGTAGCCGAATAACATGGTCGTACAGACAATATATATATATAGAGTGCAGTTTCCTCATCGAAGCACTTGTTTTCACGCACGACATTTAATTGTTTCGATGACGGGCACAACATTTCGCTACAACAATACGTTTTAAACCCGGAGTATCAGCACTTGGTACATTTATCTGTTTCAGCACTTTCGCCAGGTCTCGTTTTGTTGAAGTCGTTTGGTATGCAACAATCTGACGATAATCAATTCTATTTAGTTCAATGACGTCGCAGTATACTTTATAAGGGAAAGCTTTGAGTTGCAAGAAGATGCCAAACAAGGCGTCAGATCAGACCCAGCGTTTGAGCTTCTAGAATTCGTCATTACCGTTGGGGTTAATGAACAACCCATTTGCACTTGTAATATTCGAAACGTATAAAGGCAAGGCGATCTTTAAAGACCTGCATCAAAATGTGGTGACATCGATT
>JAAAKL020013849.1:0-12243 GCA_010016065.2 Carybdea cf. marsupialis auct. non (Linnaeus, 1758) | reverse complement strand
TGTAAAACACAGTTGGGTAAATAATTTTGTTGATTCCCTTTTCGGTTATTTTCTGACGAATTGTACTCTGAGGAGTGTCAGACCTGGTCAGACGAAAAAAGCTTTTAAGTACAAAATGAATTCGCTATTTCGTTCAGTTTTATTATTCTGTACCATCAACAAACCTTTCGACTATTTAAAAAAGCAAGCCCAAAGAAACTAGAAAGTAAAGTACTGTTAAGATGAATGGTGAGACATTTACAAAATCTATTTTACACTTTTAAAAAGAAGTACAAAAGTAAGTCTTAGAGGATGATATAATCTAATTTGCATCACCTATTACACGACTGCTATAATTTCAAATGGCAGGAATAGCGTTAAAAGGTTCAAATTGACGGTGATTCTATAACAGTCTCTCTGTAGAGGTGTTAACCATGAATTGAGCTAAACTGAAAAATATCACATCAACATCGAACATCAAAGAGGATTTTTTAAAAGCTGTTTTTGTCAATCTGTATGGTAAGTATACAGGGGAGATAACTAAAAATATTGATATGGGGTGAGTTTGTTAACAAATTCGTCTTTTAATTTGTGTCTAAAATCGTTAGTGGTATCAGCCGCTTTGAGAGCTGTAGTTGTAGATTTGAATGGCATCAATCAATGCTTAGAGCACTGCAAAAGTATGAGGAATGAAGAAGGCTAATGTTGTGTCCTGTAAGTTGTTGTAAAGAATATATAAACGAGTAGATACCGAACGATGAACAAGACACAGACAGTTCGTATGTTAACCACGAATTGCCCAATCACGCCAGATACTTCACAGTATCATATGATCACACTCTTCCGCAACACCGCAGTTCACTCACTCACTCAGACAATTAAAGCCAAAGGAGGGTGAAGTTGGGCTCTTTGACATTTAACTTCGATAACTGTTTCACAAGCTTTATGAGGTTGAAGTTGTTCAGAGGTTTTCAGTGTTTCAGTAAACCTCTCTTGCCAATTACATAAAATTTGATGTAGCCCTGAAGTGGGGAAGACCTTAATCTGGCATCTTAATTTACTTCATCCTGCAAAAAGCGTTGATTTGAGAGGGGTATTGGCATCGACTGAAAAACTTCATTGCAAAATCAGAATGCGTTGTCCATTGAAACGATAGCATATGATGTGAGCTTAAAAGAGTACAATGGACTGACTTAGTTATCATCGAGTGTATTCTTACAGTATTGTTTTTACTGGAAAGTTTAGACGATAGAGATTTTCATCTAGCTAACCATTGCGGCCTAAAATACATACGTACCGTAAATGCTCGATATAGCGCCCGGGGCGCTTATGTAGAAAATCAGCTTTTACAGGGGACGCTTAATCGAGAGGGGCGCTTATTTAAAAGAAAAAACTTTAGGACTGAGAAAAAATTTTTGAGCAAAGTAAATGTTGCATAAAATAAATATGATGCTTTTGTTTCAATGCCTGCATCGTCATCTTCTTTTTTATCCTCGTCCAACATGAGTTCTACGTTCATTGCGTCTTCACAATCCAAATCAGAATTGATATGAGAGAAATACAGACAATTTAATGTTAAGTTTAAATCTATTGAAACTCTCAAAAATGAAACATGTTTTTGAGTGAAGCCGTCTTTTTCTGCAGTAAATTCAAATAAGCGCCCCTTTTCCTTAAGAACAGTTGTCGAACTAGGTGCCCTAGGGCAGTTATTCGAGAGGGAACGCTTAATTGAGCATTTACGGTATTCAGACACCACTGCCTCGTTTCAAAATATTAACAACGTCGATTATCGATTTCATTTATATCGATACATGATACACGTCCCTTGTCATAAACGAAAACAATTATTGATATTATCAATATATAGGCTATAGAAAACATGTTACATCGGATACTCGTGTGTCTTTTTAACAGAAAGGGTGACTTTTCCCAAACAATGACTTCTGTATGTCACCTATTATTTTTCTAAAAGAATGTACTACATCCCTAGTATACTTAACAAAGTACCCCAACGACTGCATTCCTATAGATTTTTAGACACATGAAACGACGTGTAACCCAGACGAGTATATTTCTACACGCACTACACCATTCCATATTTGATCATTTGCTCCACCTCGCAATGTCACAGACCAGAAATCATTAACAATTTTTGAACAAACAAGTACGAGTCATCGTCATCCAAAAAACGAAAAGGAAAGTAAACTCTTTATATCTTGATTTTCTAACTATTCTCAGGGCCATACATTTATAACTAAAGTTGGCTCAGGACGTTCTGGAGTGGACGCACGTAAATAGATTCAGCTGTTCATGCACTGCTCGATTTAGAGAGGGTTAACAGATCTTATTCTCCTAAAACGTAATATATGGGGTGGAAGTAACCCCAAAGAAGGCAGACATGAGCTAGTGGGCAAAGGCCCGTATAGAAGATGTCATTGCAGGTCAATTGCACTTTAAAACCTGGCGACCAGGTGACCGGGGTCATTGTTAGATAGAAAAAAAGGACAACGAAGTAGTGTGAGTATGTGCTAAGTAAAGAGAAGGTTTCACTGGTAAAATAGGCTTCTCATGAGTTGGAGAAAACGAGGTGAATAGGTAAAGGCTACTTATTTAAGAGAGGTTGATGCTAGAGAGAGAAGTAAATGGAATGAGGTAATAAAGTCCTGAGTCACCGGATGACAAGCTAGCGATAATCACCATGCTTCGACATCGACGTTAAAAATGAGGAATAAGTCTCTTGAAGGTAGACGTAGAAAATGAAAGGAAAGTGTACTTTCTTTCAACAACGTAAATAATATAATCCAGTGCAATGCTTCTAGTTGTATAAATTGAATGCCTGGCAGATGAGATACAGACGTAACATAGTTGTTTAACTCTACAATTCTTTGCTAATTTCCATTAAATCAATTGCTGTCAAATCTGGGGCCGCGAAGGCATCATTTGGTTCAACAGACTGATCGCGGGGAAGTGCCAAGGAAGGAAATGGAAATTCTTTACTTACCCAACCACCTTTCTAACGGCTCGGAGTAAACGACCTCACCTGGAAATCGTGACTATTATGAAACCATCTCTACTATACGTAACTTCCATGAAATTTTATCTCAATGGGAAAAGAAGCAAAATGCTTGTGAGGCAACAAAGTAAACAAAAGCGCGATCCATCGATATGCCCTCGACCAAAAGGACCTGTCTTGAAAACTTCAGCGAGGTAGTCAGCGATGCAAAATAAGTCGAACGTTTCTTTTCCTAGAAGTTACAGCAAAGCGCTGGTAAGCACACTGAACCGCTGTTTTTGCGTGGACTCGCTTTCAGCATTCACATTGCTTCATTTAAACGAGGCTAATATTGAGCTTATATTGAATCACTCGTACCAGTTTAAACTTGTTTTACCTTCCACACTTATATCTATGTGCGTCCTCATCCTTGGGCAACCCAGATAACCACCGCCTCTAGTATAATCAGCTTTCTTGCATTACTTCAAGGCGATTTCATAACAATACGAAGCATAGGTTCAAGCAAAGTGGTCCAACTAAAATTTTTTGGTTCCGAGAACGAGACCATCAAGATAAGCGGTCCAGTAATCTCAGCGGAAATTTCTCAAGCCTCGTATTTGTTAGGTTGGAGAGCGAGCCTATTAAACTAAACAGTCTGGAACAGGTGCAAGGAATCGAAGAACTGATTTTGACTTCAATGCTTCTCTGAAGAACATCTGAAATTTTAGAAAAGTAAGTACAACGGTAACGATTTTTTGCGAACTTTCCTATACTCTTTCAATACTATGTCACTAAAAATTACGACTTTTAACGCACGACAAATAACCTCGGGAATTACAAGGGAAATTATTAAAATAATTTAAGATTCCCTAAAATAAGCACCGACTGTACGCACATTAAACATACTTTCACGTTGTATACTGCATATCTTTTTGGGGGAGGAGGGGGGCATTTCACAACTCCAACAATTTAATGGCGTAAAACATCTATTTGATACAAACAATCTCTTGCAGGTCCGATTAAAATTGAACGAAGATGATTTTTAAAACTAACAGAAAACGCATGAAGAGTTTTAGATGGTTTTTCATCAGCCTTCTCGAGCATGGTGCAGATAGAAGTCAATATCGCATTTGTCACATCATTATCTGCGAGACAGAGGACAATATGTTAAAAGAAAAAGCAACTTCGCACACTTTTCTTTTTTCGGCACTCATGAATCGCCACAGATCCAGCCGGAAACACAAAGCAAAACATGAATATAATAACATAATACCAAACACCAGGAACTAATTCTTAAGCTTTAGCTCTAACCCTAGCCACGGTACAACACATGGCTGAAGTAGCCAGGTGATCAAAGCATCTCTATCCAGAGAATACGGCGTCTGTAAGCAGAGCGCGTGCATCCACCGCATCACCACACCAACTCTTATCATGGCAATCACTTTTTTAAATTGGTCGTTTTTGCACTCTATCTCGATTTTTGATGATAGCTCATGAAATGATGTGTTTACTAGTTTGTTCTCGACTTTCTGATTGCTGTTACCTGGGGCAGTTTTGGGGCTGCAGACTGTTTTGCTAATTAAGGATAATGGGCAACAGCATGTTTCGGCTGACAAGCACGAGTCGAAGTACGTTTGCTGAGACGAATACAGAAATAAAGGAGTCATCATGCATAAAACGAGTTGCTAATCTCATAGAACGTGCTTCTCTAAATACAAATTGTCGACAAGCAACGCCAAAATCTATCTACAAAACACAATATTCTTCCCTGTAGTTACTAGGTGACTGCAACTTAATCTGTACAAATTAAATAAGATAGAATTTCATGGGATGTACATTATAACACAATAACTAGTTAACAGCTTCTTATGGAAAGAACTAAGATGAACTTTTCGTATTTTTCTATGAAGCTGAAACGAGTATTTCTCTTTCGAAAGGGTCGATCCTGTATAATTTCACTATGTTGACATTAATTTCCTCATGGCTCGCCCTCGCTCAAGAACTGTTATAGCTTGTTAGCTTAACATACAATATACGTCTTCCCCAAAACTTGCGAATTAAAATTTCAGATGTTTCCAAGATGTTGATCAACGTCGCGGGTATTGCACAATCTTATAATCGAGTTCTTAATCACCTAAAAGAAAGAAAGAGAGAAAAACGTTGAATGCATCTAAGTTCAGAGGCACTGTGATGTTAATATTCTAGTTATCCGGTGAAGCGCACTGGACTTTACAACTTTGACCTCCACCGATGAAGGATGACATATAACAGCAGCGAGATTCCGCTACATATACCACAAAACGAGTTCCTTGCACCTGAAATTGACTTCTGAATATCGCTTCCCGGTTTAAATTTTATGTAAAGTAACTGAAATGAATATATGCTATTATGAATGCTACACTATTCAAAACTTAGTTAATTCCGAGAGTTATGTAAGTAAAGGTGTGGTGAAGGTGGAGCTCATAAGAGCAATCGCCGATTTATCTAACGCTGATTCTTCTGCGCCTGCCTCCGAGTCATCCAACCCGCGCGGTCCTGGATTTTAGTCCGTCTACAGCTGGATGGAGACGTCCACGAGGCGCACTTCGCACTCGATGGCTCGATGTCGTCGCCAAAGATCTGCGATCCTGTGGAGTGCCTTTATCTAAAGCGGAGCAGCTCGCTGCCGATCGTCAGCACTGGCGAGCACTTCTGTTTAAAGTTGGCTCTACGCACCGCTCGGTGCTCGAGTATTAGTAAGTGAGTGAGTGAGAGATTCTTCAGGTTATGTGAAGTCTAGGGTCCATTTGAGCAAGGAGGCTGACTATCTTTTTCCAAAATCTATCACTAACTCGTTTTTAATTACTCTAAAATCTATTGCAAAATGTGACGACCATTGATCTCTAAAAACACTGGATCACGCATCCTCCGTCACAAAGCGAGGTCAGTTGTTCAACGCCACTTTAGTTCCCATCAAACAAGCTTATAAACAATGTTAAGTACCATTGCGGACCTTCCCGCGCTATTTTAACTTTTCGGTGCCAGTATTCGTGACCACGCTTTTCGCTGTTGTAAGCGATGGGAAGCTCGATGAAGTCTATTTTAGAGACCAGTGGTGACAACGTTCAAATGTTCAGAAATCAGTTCGTAAAACAGTTCCGGTATTGGACATTTAACATTTAACAAAGCGACATAAACTTGCGCATATATTCATATTCACGGTTGTGTCTCTTAGTCTTGAAAAGTAAACTGTCTATCTTACTAAAATGTTACATTCACCCCTTCTCCCAAATAAAAAATGCCCTGGTACGGGCCACTTACTCCGGTCTCCATTATCACTTCCGGTCCCATCATCTATTCCTTTTGCCGAAGTACTGATTTCCTGTTTTTCATCTGTGAGGTAGCTGTCATCACCTGATTCTAAGAAAGCAGCAGACGTATGTCACAGTAACAAGATAACTGTCTTATAACTATAATCTACGTTTGTAAAGTCTCAGAACGGGTGACAATAAAAAAGAGAGATAAAATAAAGTAACATTTGAAAAAATAAAAGGAAATAATATAAAAATATAAATTTTGACAACATGGAATGAAATAATATATGAAACACTTCACCATGTAAACATGGATCACACGGGCTTGTAATTAAAAATCATGTGACACCATATAAGCGTTTACTAATACATTTGCGGGTGCTTTGGTATCGTAACGTTACCCTTGCCTGGTCGCATCATGATAACTCGAGAGAAAGGGGAATCCCCTTTGTTATGACGTAGCTGATTAGAATTACAATAAAGGCGTTTCGATCAGGATAATTGCAACCGTTACTCTCGATGAAGTAACGGGAGTATTATTAAAACAATCATGTGATATTCTATTTAGGCAAAGAGTAAATCAAGTATAAATAAGTGCGTTGTAGAGAGAAATTCAGATCGAGATTGAGATTGATGTAGAAAGTGGTGTAAGGCTTTGAAGAGGACTAGAACACTTGATCACACAGAAAGCTTTCTCGACTTATTATCTGAATTCTTGCGCTCAGCATTAGGGTTATTATCTTGGAACAGTTCCTTAGATCGGTACAGTATTTTTATTTACTTCATGATTCAGCAAGTTTTATTTGCCAGCTGTCCGATAGGAAATTCTCCAAAGCTAAAAATATGCAAGGCAAACCAGTAAATCATCTCATGTAAAATTATGTAAAATCTAAGACTACCACCCCCCACCCCCCCCACCCCCACAGCTAAACTAAATCCAATAGCCCAAACACTAGTAAATAACACCTATACATATGAAATGAATATTGAGGAGCGCGGGGGTTGAGTTTCCTCCATTTTCTCCTTTCTTCCGTCGTAATATCGGTATTAGGGCAACCCAACCACTGTACAAAATATTTTCAAAAAGCCTGGTGCGACCTCTTAGAATGTTATGCCTTTGCTCCAATTCTGATCATCCCAGCCGCCTTACATCCCATTAACAAAGTTCAAGATTGGCAATAACAAATATAAAAGTAAGCATGACCGATTGATGTAAACACTGTGTTTGTGCCTTGCAAGACCATCCGCTCTATTTCTGGATGAAACTATGGCATGCATTTTCAGCGGGACAGAACATTAACAAGAGAACATAGATAAAGTGTCCAAAAGTGTACGGGATATTATGAAGAGCAGATTACAGTGAAGAGAGCGCAAATAAAGCATCTTTGAGCAACATATGGCAATAAAAACGAAATGAAATATCCAAACTTTCGATGTTATAAACACATTTAACAATAGTGACATAAAGTAAACTATTTAAGAACCGAATGGCCTAGCTAAAGTAGGTTAATAATTACAATGAAAGGGCAATGGGAATAAAAGAAATGCGCGCCAAAGAGAAATTAGCTAGTGACTGGGGAACTGAGCTGAGAGCGGCACTAAGGGTTGGCCAAAGTTTTGGAAAGGAGGCCTTCTTTGATGAGGTGAGAGTACTTTGAAGTGGCTAATCCTGAAAAAGGGCGAGAGTCTATAACAGTCAGAGCGTATGTTCTAGAATCGTGGGGCTGAGAGATGATGCCCTGCAACGGCCGAGGTTTCCAAATGATCTGCAAGGTGTCTATGAAATTGGCGAGTCGTCTGACCAAGATACGTTGCACTACATCAACGGCCATGAAATTAGATGTGACACGAGGGCGCAGTAACCTAGGGGTTCTATCATTGACTTGGGAAAAGGTGGATGGATGGCGAGAGTGACTTAGGACAATGCATAAGTAAAGAGAGTCGTGAAGATGCGGAGTGGCGGTAAAATCAAGCTTATTAACCCCTGTTCTAATTCTTAAAGAAAGCTTACTCAAACATTGGAAAGAATAAAACATGTTTTACGTTTGGGTATACGGTGCATTAACGTGCGACTTCAAAGCGCAGATATCACATAACTTAAGAATTGTATAAAATTTAAATTTGAATTGATATTAGATATTGATAATGATATTTGAAAAGCTTTAAAAGAAAATTCTGATATGTCAACACTACGAAACCCAATCAAAGAACTATAAACAATCCACCAAAGTTGACGTTGTTAATTACTAAGCCGCCTACCATCCAAGGCTTTTCTGGCGTCCTCCTTTACAGCGGGTATCTCTTCTCCCTTTTTACTTGCAACTCGGAGGTCTGACAGCAGTTGCGATGTCCACCTTTCTAATCCTACGATCAAATAGTGCGTCGATAATTCTCACCTACTACCAATTTAATGTCATGGTGATGCAATGGAAAGGGGGATTAACAAATTTAGACAGAAAGTGAGTTATAGGAAAGATAATTGGTATCAGGTATTCAGTTTTTAGTTTAAAGAGATAGTAGAGGAAAGTGAAAATTTCGCCACGGGAATAAAGGAGGTGACTTGTCTACAAACTATAATTTTTCAAATCTTCGTTTCTTGACGATATTTAGTTTAATTAGCTTACATTTAGCGGATGTTGAGTTCAAAAGAAATAAATCCAAACAATATGTCACGTGACAAAACGAGATATCTCACAAAGGGGTTCAAATATTTGACTTCCTCATGAAATTTTTCAAAGGAACAGAACGTAAAACCGTTCAACAATTTGTGGCCGTCATGATGCACAAAAAGCATTAAACTGCAGGAACTGCAGGGCAACCTACCTGTAACATCGCCTTAAAGCTTGCTTTTTGCATCCCCAAAACAGGGAAAGAAAACAAAACATAAAGTTTTGAACATGATGGCAAAGCCTGAGTTTGGTTGAAATAATTTACAAAGTATTCATTGCAAACTCACCTTGAAAATCTTTCTCTAGTGTTGTTGCTGTGCATTTTGCTTTCGTTAGACGACGTTCGTTATGTGAAACATCTCTGTTAGAAAGAAATAATAATCCATAAATCAATTGCATTAATTAAGTCACTTCTGTTATGCGGTGGGGAAGTGTGACGTCAAGATTTTGAACATTTTGGAAGTACGGGGAAAGCCCTCAATTTTCATGTTACCCTATTAGTGAGAACGTCAATGGCAAAAACTGAGAGTGTTGCCTTTCCCCAACACAAAGATACCAGGTTTCAAAGTTTTGAATCTCTCTATCAGAACCCTATATTTTAATGCTGGTTCCTTACTTAAGGAACCAAGGAATATCAGCAGAGTTTTGACCAGAGATTTTTGAGATTCAAACGCCATTGGTTTAAACACTATATTATATACTACAGGTCTGCTACTTTAGGAAACAGCCTATTCCAAGCTTGCATTTAGATATCTGGAGTCAGATTGTACTGTTTCTTAAACTATTGATTTGTGACGTCGAGGGCATCAGATAAACTTTACAATGCGGAGGGAGAGTGATGACGTCACAAATCAAAAGTTTTGGAAATAGCAAGATGTGGCTACAGATAGCAAAAGGCACCCCTGGAATAGCTCGTCTCCCAGAATACCAGACCTGTAGTGTACATAGTGTTTCAACTACAGGCGTTTGAATTTCAAAACTCTGTTAATATTCCTTGGTTCTTTACGTAAGGAACCAGCATTAAATAATGTTTTGTTAGAGAGATTTAAAACTTTGAAAGCTGATATCTCGGTGTTGGTAAAGTGCAACACTCCCAATTTTGGCCATAGACGTTCTTACAACAACATGAAAATTGACTATTTTTTCCGAAATTCAAACATTTTAAAAGTTGTGACGTAACACTTTACCTCCGCATTTGCTTTCCAGAGTAACAGATCCTGATTCAAAACGTGCCAGACTTGAATGTAAATCCAAGACTGCACTAAAAAAAGGCAAATAATATGTTTGAACCATACCTTCATGTCATTTGACTACACTTTGTAGCAAAGTAAGTAATCAGTGATTAACCTTACTACACTTTCCCTAGGCCTAGTTCACACAATTTCAACAACACTGACCATCATAAAGCTAATCGTATCACGGTAAAAACTGAGACTCACTTTCGTAATGGTGTCTTTGGTCTTGCCCCTGTTGCGAATGACTCTGCTTGAGGACGAGATCCAGTAGGTCGTGTTACTATATTATCTCCTGATACTTGCTGAGCCACCATTTGACCTGTAAGAGCATTACGTTAAGTTTTCAAGTTAATGATTAGCAAACAAATGGGGTTTGAATTTGAGTCTTACCTTAAATCAAAGCATATCTTGACATCCACGAAAACTATACCAGAAGAGCTGCTGAGATAAAAAAAATCTATGAATTCACGCAGTCACTAGGTCACCCACAGGCGAGCTCGTGTCTCTCATGCCAGACTTCTCTATTTTACACAAAAACTGCGAGTTGCTCCTGTGAACTTACACAAGCTAATCTCTCAGGCGGTATAACTATATCTTCCTATTGGTAATCCCTCATCCCTCTTTCCATGTGATAGCTCCAATATAAGCACATTCCTAGCTACAAATTTGAAACGAAGACAACGGTGTGAGATAGCACCCGTAATCCCTGTAGCAAATATATTTGGTACAGTTAGGTGATCTTTCCAACTGCTTCGTTAGAGTCCGGCTTTCTGATCCATGTAACAGAACTGTGTCGTCATTGGCAGTACATAAAGAAACTTCTATTAACTAAATTACTAAATTATTTGAAAGCTAAAGCTCTTCTGGTTGTTAAATCTTTCCCACATGAATGTTTCCAGGAACAAAGGTATCCAATGTCATTCACTATCTTCAGGTCTTTGTTTTTCGGCTGTAATGAACGGAGTTGTGATGACGGGACGCTTTGTGTCATATATCTTTGCTTTCTTTGTATTCAAGTTTAAACGTACTTCACTTCGTTCTCTTTCTAAACTTGCCAGAGAATATTGAGCCTGTTCTGTTGGGTTGGAATGTACGAATATATCATCGGTTAAGTATAATTCTGCCACTTCCGAGAACTTTGATAAGTGCCTTTAATAGGCTTTGGTTAGGGTATTGATTCCTCATCATCATTTGGCTGATGAGCCATAGGCGACCGCAAATTGTCTCCAAGCCTTTCTGTTCTGTGCCATCTCCTCTATTTTGCAAATAGGTATCATATTGAGTGAGTCACCAATAATATGTCGGATGTAATTCAGGTAGCTTAAGCTTGGTTAGCCAGGTTTCTTTTTCCCGTGAGTTGGCTCGAACAGGGCATGCTGGTAACCTGGTTCCTGATTGCCCATCCTTAGCATATGACCCAGGAAAGCGAGCCGCCTACATATCACTGCGCAAATAAATAGTTTGTCTTTAATCATTTTGTTTAGTTCTGTGTTGCTGACCCTGTCTCTGTGTTTGATGTTTAGTATGATGCGGTAGCACGAGGAGGTATAGATTACACCACTCGTAAATAACTACGGTGCTAAAGGTATCTCTTGTAATACACAAACTTTTGTCTTGGATAAGCCTAACCAAGTATCTGAGCAGTACGTTTATTGGAATGCCATATGCTCTCCGTGTGTTGTTAAGTTTTCTTCCCTGATGCCCTACAAAATCCGTATAACAGAGAAAGGCAGAGATTTTTATGACTTATGTAAGTGTGGATATTTGATACAAAGTTGATCAGCTTTTTATAAAGCCTTATTGTGCTTTAATGTGCATCCAGAATGCCCACAATACTAATATGGAATAATACGGGAAACTCTTAAATGATTACTGCAAGACATAAAGTACTCTAAAAGTTCTTGCCAATACTGCAGGCAAATAAATAAATTTGGGGGCCTATTACATAAAAATTTTGAAAATTTATAATTCACTAGTATGGCTATAATTTTGAAAATCTATAATTCACTAGTATGGCTATAATTTTGAAAATCTATAATTCACTAGTATGGCTATAATTTTGAAAATCTATAATT